>JARYGA010048038.1:0-41350 GCA_030545235.1 Helianthus tuberosus
GCCCATGCAACCAATCCTTGTAGTTGATGTTTTTGACGTGTGGGGAATTGATTTCATGGGCCCATTCCCAAATTCTTATGGCAATTTGTACATCTTGGTGGCCGTTGACTATGTGTCAAAGTGGGTTGAAGCAATAGCCACCAAGACGAATGACCATTCCGTAGTGTGTAATTTTGTTCAAACCAATATTTTCTCAAGGTTTGGGATTCCTCGTGTCATCATAAGTGATGGAGGATCTCATTTTAAAAATTTTCGGTTTGGGAAACTTCTAAAACGGTTTGGTGTTGACCATCGGATTGCTACCCCCTATCACCCGCAAACGAGCGGGCAAGTCGAGGTGTCAAATAGGCAAATCAAAGAGATTTTGCAAAAGACCGTGCAGGCGGACCGTAAGGATTGGTCAATTAAGTTGAACGATGCTTTATGGGCCTACCGTACGGCACATAAGACACCCATAGGCACTACACCTTACCGGTTGGTTTACGATAAAAATTGTCATTTACCGGTGGAACTTGTGCACAAATCGTTATGGGCTATTAAAGAGGTTAATGTTCAATATGACGATGCAGGTAAGGAAAGGAAACTTAAGCTATGCGAGTTGGAGGAGCTACGGGAAATGGCATATGAATGCGCGTCCAAGTACAAGGATGGAATGAAGAAAGCGCATGATGCCAAGTTGAGAAAGAAAGAGTTCGAGGTTGGCCAAAAGGTGTGGCTTTACAATTCGAAGCTCAAGTTCTTTCCCGGAAAGCTCCGGAGCAAATGGATGGGACCCTATGTGATTACCCGGGTCGGACAATTGGGTGATGTTACCATCGAGGACCCGAAGGATGGGATACGACAAACGGTAAATGGTCATCGGCTAAAACCGTTTCTTGATGGTAACGAGAAGGTAGATGAAAGCAAGGAATCGGTGAGCTTCGTGGTAAGCATCCCGGTTTATGAGGTCGAGTGATAAGGACCGGTAACATTTTGTGTAAAGTTATGTACAATTATTTATTTGTTTGTGTGTTTTTATGATTAATCGTTTTCGTTTCATACTAATCTCTCTTGATTGTGTGAAGTCCGGACATTCCGAACGGGTCATGAAGACACAAGGTATGTTTTTAGGCTTTGTTATGTGAATTGAGGACAATACACGACTTTTCGAGGGGTGGTAGGGCCGTTAACGGTTTGTGTGTTTTAAAAATTTAACTTATAAAAATGCACAAAAAGATTTTTAATAATTTTTAGGATTTTTTTTAGTGTACATAGTCCCTTTATTAAAAAGTCATAATTTTCCTCTTAGTTTTCATAAAAAAATAAATAAATTTGAAAAACTAAAACCCGTCGGCGACGGGATGGTAAGCGTCCGGGACGGGCTCGGGAATACCCCGTCTAGTGAATTACCCCGTATCCAGGGGGTTTGGGCGTCAGCTGATTTCAAGAAACGGGGAACCCGTCGGCGACGGGTACGGTACCGTCGGCGACGGGCTGGGGGTTGACGGCCGACATGACTTGCTTCTTATACCCATTAACTCGAACCCATGATCTTTCTAACACTCTAAAACATAACCAAGACCGATTTAAACCATATAACTCGAACCCAAAGCACCCCCATATCATTCAACTCTTCTAAACTCCTGCTTTCTCTCACCTAACTCACCCTTTTCCTTCATCTTCCCCATCCCTCTTCTAAGAACCCTAGAAACCTTCAAGTCCCTATAACTTTCTCAATTCTCCATCAATTCACCTGATTCTTGAGTCCATTCTGAGTATTTTTTCGAGAGGAACAAAATCCCCAACACGGTTTTCATCAATTCTTGCTAATTTGCAAGATCTTGGGTCGTGAAGTTTAGGGTTTTTGAAAAGGGTGTTCATCAAGTTGCTTGCTTTCCCTCTTTTCTTAGTTCTTTTTGTCTAACAACATCAAAGGTATGGATTCTCCTTAAATTTATGCTTGATTATCATATGTTTAGTGTTTTTCTTCCGAAATTTTAAACTTTTTAGTTTAAGAGTAGGTTGTTTAGACAATGTATGTTGTTCTAGCATGATTTTGAGTAAGATTGGTTGTTTTGGTTGGAATTTGAGCATGTTATAACCATAGTGAAGTGATTACACTTGTTATGAACATGATTGAACATGAAGGTGATGTTGAATATATTGTTGAAATTATAAGAAATTGTAAGATTAACAAGAAATTGATAAGTATATGATAAAGTGAGCGACTTTGGAAGTTTAAAGATGCGATTTTACATTCACTTGTTAATTAAAATATCAACATCACACATCATGTTCAAAGTTGAGAGTTTAGTAAAGGTTTGGGTTTATATTGATGTTTTGCTTGTTTGTGATTGTAGTTATGGCCGGTGGTAAAAGACAAAAGACTACAAGGCAAGCTTCATCATCGGGAGTCGGTTCTTCTTCCGGTTTACTACCGAGGAAGTGGGAGCAATTAAGCTCCATCACAGAGGGTGATGCAAGACTGTATAGACAGGATTGGGAGTGGGCAAAGTTTAGGGATAGTCAAAACGCAAAGATATGGGATGATGAGAAGAACAAATCCTTATCCGCGTACCAAGATAGGAAGTTAGAGGCCAAGCTTTGGAAATGAAAAATGGTTAACAAAGTGAGTACCTCAGTTCCGGAAAGGAGTTTATGTGAAAGAGTGGTGAATGTTGAAAAGTTCAAACAAATCGGAATAACACAAATGTTTGAACGCCAAGGTTGGGAAAGGGTGCTTGATTGGTGTGAAGATAACACTTCGCGGATATATTTGGCGGAGGTGTGCGAGTGGTTGTCGACGTTGAGGTTTATGAATAAAGATAGTCCTCCTGCTGAGTGGAAATTGGTTGGTAAAACAGGCCGGGGGTTAATGACGATGTCATTCGAAACAATCAACTGCATTGCACGCTTTGATTCTCTGGGGGTGCAAGCATATGACTATCCAACTATGCAACAATTTTTGGATAATCATATGAATGATGGTGATCCGGAGCAGATGACCGCGGCTATTTTACCTTACCATGATGGAGGAGAGGCAAAGAGAAAGCAAATGACGATTGAGGGAAAGATTCTCCAAGGGATTAATGTTGAGAACATTTTGGTGAGGTTTGGTGATCGTGGAGGTGTTAGAGCGGGTGACTGTAGGGTGGTGCATTCTTTGCTATACGGGACCCCGACATTGTCATGGAGACACATAATGATGATGAATACGTGGGCTACTCGGGAGTCGTCCCAGAGGCGTTTTATTCCATACGCACGCCTCATTAGTGCCATGATTGTTCAACAAAATTGCTTACCTCCGGAATCACTATGGGTAACTAAACCGTTGGAGGAAATTAACAAGGCCTCCATGAAGAAGAACTGGAATATAGAAGTTAAACTCTCGGGGAACAAGTATGTTGTGACCGACAGGTTGGGTCATAAGTATGAGTTCCTTACTTCAGGGGCACCACCGGAATCGGGAGAAGATGAAGAGATGGGTGATGAAGAGGAGGAAGTTGAACCCTCCGGTCCACAAAGACCAAGACAAAGATACATGAGGCCGCATAGAGAAATTAATGCAGATGTGGCGGGCTTTGTGAACATTAGACGGGTGCCCTCCTATAAAAATTTTGATCGGGGACAGCAAGAGATATATGACAATGTCTCTGCTTGCATAGGTGAAGGCCGAGAGTATAACCGAAGGAGGGAAGCCTATGAGGAGGCACAGGGACCCCAAATGCAAGAGTTTTGGGCAGTCCAAGCAGCCCATCGGGAGAGAATGGATAAGTTTGTGGAAGAGCAACAATTGTTCCAAGCAATGCAGAGGTCACACATGGAACAGTTGGCGAAGATGCAAGAGGATGAGGCAGCCCGAAGACGGGCATGGGAGGAAGCAGAGGCAGCGCGTCAAAATGAAGCAAGAGAATTGGAACGACGCCGATGGAGAGCTATGGCTGTCTCTCACCAAATGGCGATTAACAACACCAAGATACTCCACGGTCAGGAGCGCCATCAAAGAGACCTTCAAGCCGGTCTCCCGTACGCCGAACACTCGGGGTGGACTGATTACCCCAATCTTCCTCATCCACTAGGCCCATCCGATCCTACCCCTCATTGGCCCGAAGCAGTCGGTTCTAGTTTCATTCCGATTCCTTACCAACCACCGCCACAAGGAGAGTCAAACCCACTTGATGACTATAGGGAGATGTTTGAGGCCCTCACTGGTTATCAATACCAGCCCAACCCGCCAGTTGATCCCAACGAGCGATATCAGCGGTAGAGGCGAGGTATGTTTTTGTTGTTGTTGTTGTATATTATTTTGTTTCCGTTATTTTTTATTTCATGTTATTTATTTTCGCCTAGTTAAATGAACGTTGTGGGTGTGTTCCCTATATAACCCTCACGAGACCTCTCGTCCTCCCAAGCTATTGGGGGGTTTAAAAGGGCTTGTTGCATAAGCTAAATGCAACCGTGATTCCTACGAAAGTGAGTTAGGTTTGTTGTTGTTGTAAAAAAAAACTCCACATAAATCGAAGTGAAATAACACATGGCTTGGTAATGTGTTCATAAAAAGGGTAGAGCTAGGTAACTAACAAATTTTTATGGTTGTGAGAAGCATGCTTCTACACAAGGATTAGAATTTGTAGGTACAACATGTTCACGGGACAACCGTTTTTATGAAGAAACGAAGGAGATATGAGTATCAAGCGGAAAAAAAATCAGGTGCATGTGTTTCTTTTTACTTTGATTCTTAGTTAGTAATAAGTGGAATGTATTTTGTATATTATTTTCCGGGGTGAAATGTTGGGAAGGGTAGTTGTGTCACATCCCTTGTGCGTTTTAAAAACTCTAGTTCTTACACATTGAGGACAATATGTACTTCAAGTGTGGGGATGGGGGAGTAGTAAGAATTTTCGATTTTGACCCGTTCATTAAAATACTACACATTGAGGACAATGTTTACCTCAAGTGTGGGGATGGGGGGAAATTTCAAAAAAATTTCAAAAATGTCTTGTTTTAAAAGCGGTCTTAAAGCACAAGTAACTAAGTCAACGAGGGATGTCACAACCCATTTGGTCTTTTGTCATGGTCAAGTTCAAATTAATAGCATAACGGGTATTTAGCGGGTGGTTATTTGGGAATAATCCGCCTAAGAAACTAGTCTTTTATGCATGTCACATACCATACCCTTTTAGATATGTGAGGTTTTGAGCCACTTTTATATCATAGATTACATTACCTATGTTTCTTTGTTTGAGTGGACCATTAGTCATATATTGTAGAACTTGCAACTTTTGATACGTTTGAGACTATAGACCGAATACAAGCACGAGAATGATTAAGGCATTAGGTAAACCTTTTCTCTTAAAACCATTTATCTATCCTTACCCGAACAAATTCCCTAGTCGCCCATTTTAAGCCTAAACCTTTCGTTTGACCACCCTATAGCCCATAACCCTTAAACCTTTTTCTTTTAAAACCGTGTGATGGAAATTCGATTAGAGGAGTTGTATTTGTGTAGTTATTCTTGAATGTTTGCATTTATGTTAAAAAAAACAGAAAATATTATGAAAAAGAATCGAAAATTGTTGAAGAAAAACACAAAAAGAAGTGTTAGTAGTTGTCGAATAAAAGGGTGAAAGATTATTGCCCATAGTTGATGTTTATATGTAGTTTTGTTTAATTTAGTGGTTTGTAATAAAAATCGAATTTTCATCGCCTTAGCCACTTTAAAATATCCTAATTCCTACCCTTAGCCTAGCCCCGTTACAACCCTCATAAAGACCTTATGACTTGTGCTTAGTGTTTGTGATCAATGGTGGAGAATGATTGAGTTGCAAGCTTATGCGGGTATATGTTCTAATCGGTTTTGAGTGAATATTCTTTGTAGTGCTAATACATTATAAATATTAGCCAATTTACAGGCCGAGTGGAGAGAATATTGTGAGGGATGTGCATGACTTGTTAGTTTTACGGGCGGGTTAATCTTGGATAACCATTATTATATGTGATTATTCACTTGACCGCTAAATATGTGAAAACTGTAAAAGGTTTGAACTTTTGTATGACATTAGACCTTGACCTTTGTCTCGGGAATGGGAAGTGTATTCATTGTTCGACCCACGTGAAAGTGAAAACCAGATTTGCTTGAGGGCAAGCAAAAGACAAGTGTGGGGATGTGATACGTGGTTGAAAACCGGTGCTCGTAAATGTGTAAATTTATGTTTTTATATGAGTTTTAATCTTGAATGGCCTACTTTTAATTAGATTTGTGTTTATGCAGGTTTAACGAAGTTTAAGGAGCTTTTCAGGAGCTTTACGAGTCACCGGGTCGAAAACCGGAGCACCGGGACGCGTTACGGATCAACCGGGAGTGCGAGATGTGAAAAATGGGAAGTGGGTGTTAAAGAGGCCGTCGGCGATGGGGTATAACCCGTCCCGGACGGGCTCCAGAAAAACCCGTCGGCCAAAGGACCCCGTAACCAGGAAAATAAACCGTCGGATGGAAACATGTTCAGAAGAACCCGTCGGCGACGGGTATAAGGCCGTCGGCGACGGGCAACGCTTTTCTGTGACGCGAATGTTGGACTTGTTAGTTGAAAATCGAATTCTATTGGTTGGGGAGGCATTCAATTGGTAAGTTACACTTGGTGTGGAGTTTGAATCCTCATCTTGGAGCCTAATTGAGAGACGATTCACTAATCATTCCATCTCTTTATCACTACATCATCGAAATCAATATCATCACCATCAAGAATACATCATTCACACTCACCATCTAAAACCCTAATTATCCATCCATCATTAACATTCACAATCATCATCCAAGAACCCTAATCATCCATCATTCCTTCATCCATCAAGCTTCAAGATGATGTCATTCACGTTCCACTCATCCGGTGATCAAGCTTCTTCAACCATGAGCGGCTAATCATCTCGGTTTCACCCCGGTGTAGGTAGTTGTTAATTCTAGGGTTTCAAATTGTTCTTGTTTCAACTTAGTGACAATTTGTGTTTGATTTTTGAAACTTTTGACAATAGTATTACATTTATTTCGAATTCGTAAACTGTCAAACGATGTTAAAAGTTATGACTTTGCGAAATGGTGATATGTAATTGTGCATTATCGTTGTTAGGATTTACTTGTGTTGATTACAAAGTGTATTCTTGTCCGTTCTTCGGGACGTTGATAGCTATTAGCACCTAAGTCACAGTACACTAAATCCGTTAATCGAATGCATTTGAGTTGAATCTAAAACTTGTATAAATCCTAAGTTAGCAATTACCGAAACCGGGTGTGATTCCTTTTTCTTATTATTGTTCTCATAATCAATTTTCTCATACTCGTTAATTATTAGTTGTTAATCATTTTAATCAATTCACTTAATTTAAACTCACTTCTCTCAATTAAACAAAAACACAAAAACATTCTAGTAAGCTTCATAATTGTGACAATTCTTTATAATTCAGTCAAATCCATACACAAACCACATACTCTTCGTGGTTCGACCCCTTGCTACCACTAGATATTTGTTAAGGGTAATTAGGGCTTATAAATATTATCTTTGACCGGAGCGCGACACTCCGATCAAATTTACTTTACCGTATCCCACGACCGTTAAAGGTGTTAGGTCATTTCTAGGTCATGCGGGTTTTTACCGGCGGTTTATTAAGGGTTTTAGTGACATAACCAAGCCTTTATGTAACTTGTTGTTAAAAGATCAACCGTTTGATTTTAATGAAAATTGTCAAAACGCTTTTAACAAGTTAAAAGAAAAGTTAGTTGAGGCCCCAATCTTGCAATCGCCAAATTGGTCTTTTCCTTTTGAAATTATGTGCGATGCGAGTGATTATGCGGTGGGGGCCGTGTTGGGACAACGGGTTGAAAAGAAACCCGTTGCCATATACTACGCGAGTAAGACTCTTTCGGATGCACATACTCTTCGTGGTTTGACCCCTTGCTACCACTAGCTATTTGTTAAGGGTAATTAGGGCTTATAAATATTATCTTTGACCAGAGCGCGACACTCCGATCACCCCACTCCACTCACCCTTATAAAAGTTAATAAGTTGTTTTTGTAGTGTTTGGATTAACTTATTTAAGAAAGTTATGTGTGTTAGAGAAGTTATTTTTGAAAAGTTAGAATTTCTAACTTCTCACTTATGACTTATGTAAGTTAATAAGTCCTTATTTTGAAGGAATCCCAAACACCCCCTATATGGTTGTCATTCAACTATATTTTTGAACATTCTCAAAAATCCTAGACTGTGTGTGCAAGATCAAATTGTGAACAACATAAAAAAATTCACATATGCATAAGATCAACAATTCACAATCAACGGTAACGTCCCAACAACTCGATCATCCTCTCATTTTATCAAATCTTCCCTCATCTGATAGTTCCCACCCCACACCAGCACCACCGCCTGAAACCGAACAACCCCAACACCTTAAGCCGCCATTGCTACCACTATTTAATCCCTTAAAGCCTTATAAAATATCACAACCCTCTTAGAACCCTTAACGTGACCCTAAAGCGTTCCTAAATACACACCGTATGTGAAAAACGGACCCGAATAACCTATATATTAATAAACAATAAATAAAACAAGAAACCTGGGTCGCTCGCGGGCCGCGACCCAGTTAGCCAAGGTCTTCGCGGGGCGCGACAGCCCATTCCTTGCCGGACACACAAATGGGCCACGTGTTAGGACACATGTCAAGATTTCCGGTGACTCAGCAAACCCTAAACCGCCCTATGGTTCCACACGGGTTGTGAGAGAAGAAGTGGAGGGCATCGCGGGGCGCGACCCGCCCCTGTTTCAGCTATAAAAGGACTGAGATGCAACATTTCCAAGTCGTTCATTTTCTTTATTTCTCTCTCAAAATTCTATAGGCTGGGGCTATAGCCTAATAACCCCTAATAAGCGAAGCTCTGCCTCGTTGTAAGTATTATAACCCCGGGTTACGTATTAGTTACTCTGCCCAATTGATCTAGAGCTCCGTAACGCATGTCAAGGCTCTGCCTGACTCAGTTGTTGGAATTCTGTCTCGGGAGTATAGCTAATGTAAATTTGGGTTATTATACTAACGCGCGTGTATTGTTTAAATTAATAGATTATAACCAGAAAGTCACAAGGAAATACCTAAATTAGCAATGTGAGTTAATCCTCTTTTTGTAAACCCTTTTTGTAAGTAATTCCTTCTTTTTATAAACTGTTTTTACAAAACCTCAATTGTTTTACATTATAATTAACAGTGATTGAGTATTTGTAATTCTACAATTATCGTCGGTATGTTGGAGTTTTGTATACATAACTTGTTACTACATTGTGAGTAGTAGCATGACCACAAGTCAGGAGTGACAGTACCATGGGTGGTAATTAAAGTAGATATAAACAAATGTAATTGCTGGATTACCCTCAAAGCTGTAAAATGATAAAAATTGTTTTGATTAAACTGAGATTCACTCACCAGTATTTCTTGCTGATAAAATCTTTTAAACACGTGTTTCAGGTAACTTGGTGTGAAACCAATAAAAGCCAGTTGTAAAGCACTGAAGGGTTAGAAAAGTCGCCATAAAAGTTACCTAATTAAAAAGGAGAATTGTTTTCAATAATTAGGGTTCATCCCTATAAATATATTACAAATGAAAATCGGGTTCTGTCCCACTTGTTTATTATAAATGCATTATCAGCAAAACTTGGTTTTTATCTCATTTATCTATTTTAAACATTTTGGTGTTTAACTCTGATAACAATATTTCCTAACTACGGTCCTGATAAAACTTTTCGCTGCCAAATTAATAAACACCAATACCATCTGACTGATTCGCGGCTCCCGCTCCCAGGGTGGGGTCGGGGGCTGTGACAGAAGGTGGTATCAGAGCTATGCCACTGGTTTAAGCCCTTTAGGTGTTCTTCCAATACCTAAAATATTTATGTTAGGAAATTGCTATCTTATGTGTTATCATGTGAACATAAAAGACCTTAATATGTCTATTATGATATTTATGTCATTTAACGAATTTTTAATTCCCAATATGCATTACCCATATCTGTATCTTACATTTATGCTATGTTTAATATTACATATATATAAGTGATATATTTATAATATTATGTCTTATTAAAATTTGTGATATTATATATATATATCATATCCATCTATATGTGTAGGAACATAATGCAATATGAATTTTACAACATTATAATAATATTACGATATTAACATTGAATACCTTAATATTAATACAAGATAACACAATTCAGGTACGATACTTCGAAAAATATCATAATATAAAATATTATTCGATGCAAGCAGTATATTTTATGATTTATGATATAACCCAAAGTTTTACTCGACTTAAGGATATATATTTGTCAAAATGTTGATAAAACATATAATTGTATTTATTTTGATAAAATATAATATTTTAGCATACTTAAAACATGTTTATTGTTTAGATACAATAATAGGATTTTCATGATAACTCTATGAAATATTATTCCATATGATTATGTTATATTATATCCACATAAGCACATGTACATATACCATGGAAATTATAAAATATTTTATATTTTATAAAACTGTATCTATGAAACAAAAATATGTACAACAAATTGGTACTGTGTAACTAAATGATTTTAATACATAGTACCTATATATCAACAAGAAATAGCCTAAACTTATTTCTTAAATTATATGTAAGTCAGATGTAAGTATATTTTATATAATTTGTATCAATATTATAAATAATATTTCATCCATAAAATAAAAATATGCAAAAACATTTAAGTACGATATAACTATATGGTTTAAAATATATGTACATTTATCTCAAGAGGAAACAATTTTTAAGTTTAATTCATTTCTTAAACTATATTTGAGTCATGAGTATATATATTCTGATATGAGAATAATACTTCATTACTTAATATATTAAGGATCAAAATTAGAAACACTAAACTTTGTATTATGATTCCTTAATAAATAAATATGATAAATTAAGAATCAAGTCCTAAGTAATCAAAACGAGTCAACCTGTCAGTTAAAGATTAAATTGTTCTAAAAGAATCCAGAAAATTTATATCTTTATTAAATTTATTCCTTTTGATGAATTTCCTTTTTGTTCCAAAATATTATGTTTAATAAATTATTTTAATATAAAGGAATAAACAAAGTATGTGAATAAACAATTATATGATTGGATTTTTATAATTTGATACTATATATATTACAGGAAATTTTAAAACTTTATATTTATACGTATGTATAGGCAAGGCATAAATTTCTTGATAGTATATACAATATAATAATCCAATATCTTCTGTAGAAGAACTATATTTTATATAACAGAAGAAACAAACCTACATGTTTACTCAAGATCTATTTTGATACCCACTTTTAATTCAAAAGATACCTTAAGAATATCTGTATTAGCACCACCTCCTGAAAAACAATAGGGGGTCAATGACGGAGAATCTCAGAATTTCATATAAAACCGTTACCTTTATTTTTGAATTCATATCCAGCCATGAGCTCTGGAAATATAGTTGAGTTGAGACAATATAGAGAAAAACTATTACAACAAAGAAATAAACGACACATAATATAAATACTTTCCTTATATTTTGATAAAATATAGTGAAATAAAATGTTGAAATATAATATGTATGTATGCATATATATATATATATATCAACATATGATACTGATAGGTATGAGTATATTTGTTCTAAACGTAATAGGAGCAACAAAAGATGCCTACATAATTGCTTTGTTCTGTGATAATTATATCTGAACATATCTGTTTTCAAATGTCAAAGGAAATAGCATGTAATCAGGAAATTCAGACTAGTAATGAAAATTCTTGGAATAAAAGTTCTATAGAAAATATAATAGCTCAAGGAATATCGAATGCCATACCTTCGATTATTGAAGCTATTAAAATCTCGGTACCTATAAACGAGAATCCTACTATATGCTGTAAGCATACCCATCACTCCAAACCTAGCTCTAATCCCAATGAAGGTCATGATATCCGTATCAAAACTCCATATTCCAAACGAAAGAAAACCACAACCTATAGCTACTCTTATAAGGAATTCTGCTTCGACAAATCATACCAGGACAAGGGAATGGAATCAAAAATCGAACAACCTACTTGCAACAACAAAAGGCGTTCAAGAAGATGCCATACTAAGAAGACACTTCACTGTAACTTCTACAAGAAGACTGGACATACAGAGGAAGAATGTAGAAGGAAAACTAATGTATGTTACAAATGCGGAGAACCAGGTCACATCCGTCCCTACTGCCCGAAACTATCTAAGACACCCGACAACGAGGATAGACACCCAGATGAAGCTAAGGAGAACGCATAAATATTTACAACACCGAAAGCAACTTTTAAAAATAAGCACCCTTATGTTTTGTCTGTACTAAAGTATTAGTTGACTTTTGATTCCAATTAAAGTTGGATAATAAAAGGTCTTTATTTTTCTTTCATAAAGCAAACACTCATTTGTCTCATCTCTTGACAAACTTCTATGTCCCACATTGCGTTGCTTGTTACACATGTAATTCCATTTCAAAGGATCACTTATTCACAAATTCAAATAAATATTTCATTTTGACAATCCCTATGATTGCAAAAATGTTGACTCTTGATATCAAGTCAACAAAATTCCTGGAAGTACTCCTTTCCTTTTCAAGGACTCTTACCGGATTTCCATTGTAACCAATTCTTGCCAACTTATATCCATTCTTGGAATATGTCCACACCAGGCCCAACTATCTGAACTTGTTCACAACATATATTCAACTCAAGATCCCATATGATGAATTGAGATCATCATATTCGAGGTAATCTCAACTAACCTTTCATTTGTTTGAACCATAGTAGACTTGTTTAAAATCTTCAACTCCAATAAATCATTTGTTAAAATACGACACCTTACGGTGGCATTTCCTTTGAAATTTGAACTTATTTCATTTTCATACCTGAGGTACAAATTTATCTACTTATTGATTTGTTATCCTAAACCAGTCTTAATACAATTTCATGTTAAGATAAAGGTACCTAGATTCCTATTCCAATATACCTCTAACATTTCTTTGATCAATCCTACGACATTCGTTTAAACATCCTATCATTTGAATATCCAGATTCACTTCATTGAAACTTTCAGTTAGTTTCGAGAACGGTAAATTCGTTCGGTCGCCATAATCATCGAATTCTTTCAACACCTTGCGGTGTCTTTATAAATCAGTAGCCTGTGCTAATAATAAACCCTGATCATATCAGCTCATACGCCATTCGTTTGACTCATCATTCAATTAGTCTTGATACAATTATGTATTAAGACAATGATACTCTAAATTCTATTATATTATCCGGTGTGTCCCTGCCATTTAAATAAACGTCTCTGATTTCTAGTTTGATCATTGACAAATCGTTTTTCAAATTGAGATTATTAATTCAGAGTCTTCCTCAATTGACGATCAAAGTAAGTCCTCTTCTGGCATTAAATCCTATTGTTTCTGAAAGTCATTTACATTCGATTCTTATGTCTCGATCAATTTGTGAAACTCAGTCACCTTGATAATGGTATCATTTCACCTCGTCCAGTTAACATCGATTCCTGAAACTAAATTTTTGGGACCCTTGAATTCCCATTTATCCTGTGATATTTTTATATTTCATCTTTCAATTCTATCTCAGACACCTTGATATATTGTTTTTACTAACTTAGAAACATGACATAACTCCGAGAAGATATCGTAGCCCACATCTCGAGGACGAGATTTAAAACAAGGTGTGGAGGATATCACAACCCTCCTAGAACCCTTAACGTGACCCTAAAACGTTCCTAAATACACCTCGTATGTGAAAAACGGACCGAATAACCTTTATATTAATAAACAATAAATAAAACAAGAAAACTTGGTCGCTCACGGGCCGCGACCTAGTTAGCCAAGGTATTCGCGAGGCGCGACAGCCCATTCCTTGCCGGACACACAAACGAGCCACGTGTTAGGACACGTGTCAAGATTTCCGGTGACTCGGTAAACCCTAAACCGCCCTATGGTTCCTCACGGGTCGCGAGAGAAGAAGTGGAGGGCGTCGCGGGGCGCGACCCGCCCCTATTTCAGCTTTAAAAGGACCGAGATGCAGCATTTCCAAGTCGTTCATTTTCTTTATTTCTCTCTCAGAATTCTATAGGCTGGGGCTATAGCCTAATAACCCCTAATAAGCGAAGCTCTGCCTCGTTGTAAGTATTATAACCCCGGGTTACGTATTAGTTACTTTCCCTATTTATCTAGAGCTCCGTAACGCATGTCATGGCTATGCCTGACTCAGTCGTTGGAATTCTGTCTCGGGAGTATAGCTAATGTAAATTTGGGTTATTATACTAATGCGTGTGCATTGTTTAAATTAATAGATTATAACCAGGAAGTCACAAGGAAATACCTAAATTAGCAATGTGAGTTAATCCTCTTTTTGTAAACCCTTTTTGTGAGTAATTCCTTCTTTTTATAAACTGTTTTTACAAAACCTCAATTGTTTTACATTATAATTAATAGTGATTGAGTTTTTGTAATTCTACAATTATCGTTGGTATGTTGGGGTTTTGTATACATAACTTGTTACTACACTGTGAGTAGTAGTGATGTGTGTAAAATGCAACATATAAATTACATCAAATGAGGCATAAAACTAACCCTTTTTTAGTACTAATGTTGGAAAAAGTGTGCTTTTGTCTTCCTTTTGTATTTTCAGGATCGAATGAGCGTAAATGAACAAAAGAAGCAAAAATACGACTAAATCTAACACAAATACAAGAAAAGGAATAAACGTGGCATGCCCGACCCCTCGACAGCATCTTCCCAAGCAAAAACAAGATATCAGAAGGCTGAACACGCCACGTGCCCAGCGGACACGGGGGCGTGCCCAAGTGTCTGCAGAAAAGACAAAAGCACAGAAGTTTCTATTTCCCAACACGGGGGCGTGCCCAGCTCCACACGGTCGTGGTCAACGCTAAGATTCATAGAATCCAAGCAAATCTTGATAGTACAGATACGCTTCTGCACACGGGGTCGTGCCCAGCGGACACGGGGGCGTGGTCAACTAATACAGACAAACTGCATTAAATGAAGAAAGAGAAAGTGGATGGACACGGGGCCGTGTCCGGGCTTCTGTGCAGGCTATAAATAGGGGTGCTTGGTTCATTTCAAAGGCATCCCTTGACAAACCACCTCTCTCCCACTTCACCCACACTCCACCACCATCACAACACCCACATCCACCACCATCATCCATCATCCATCATAGAGTGTGTGTAGTAGTTTCGGGATCCAAGATTGATAGTAAGAGTTCTTGACAATCAAAGGCCATGTTTGCCTAAGTCTCTTACATCACTTGGTGAAGACAAGCATTTAGTGTAACACTTTTGTTTTTTTAATCTTTTCGCACTTTTTATTTGGTTTTGTATTAATGACTTTAATAACTAGTTTCTTATGTTGAAGGTGAAACTTCCTTATCATTTGTCCGTGGTGTCTTGGCGTTATTTTACTGTCTATATAAAATAAAAGATTTACACAATTCATATCTCCACGGTCTATATGGAGATATGTTGGCTACCTGGTCGGGGGTTAAGGGAATGGTTTGGTAAGGTTCTTGCCTTGTTCAGTGTATAGATCCTGCAAGGACCTGGGTCAAGCTTACTAGGACCTCCTTCAATACCCACTAGTATTGGATGGAGGGGGTGCGAATGACTTGATCCCCTCATATGTAAACTACTATTAATGCATTAACCCGGCTACTTGGGATTGTATCCCTGCTGACTCAAACCACTTAGCCGAGGGTAACGTTACCTTCAAAAGAGGGGCCTACCACATTACGCATTAATAACTTAATTAATTATCTTCCAATAATCCAACCCTTTAGGATTGTATCTTTGCTGACTCAAACTACTGGGTTGAGGGTAACGTTACCTTCAAAAGAGGGGCCTACTACTATAACTAAGATAATATCTTAAAAAGTGCAAAAGTGCGGAAAACATCAAAGGTTACACTAAAGGCGAGTCGGATCCAAGTGATTTATCTTGTCTATCTGTTTTTATTTTTATTTTTATTTTCAGCTTTTTTAGTTAGTTTTTATTTTCTTGTTTAAAACATTTTTCTAAATTTTTGATTTGATTAGACGTTGAGGATAAACCGCTACTAAAAGCTCTTGTGTCCTTGGACGACCTTGGTATCTTACCAACGCTATACTACGCTCACGATGGGTGCACTTGCCCATATGTGTGTTTAGTGTTAGTAAAATATCGTGTTTTATAAATTTAAAACTTGACTAAAGTGTTAAAAATGGCTTAAAATATACATTAAAAACTATATAACACTCACACGCATCAATAGCATGACCACAAGTCAGGATTGACAGTACCGTGGGTGTAATTAAAGTAGATATAAACAAATGCAATTACTGGATTTCCCTCAATGCTGTAAAATGATAAAACTTGTTTTGAATAAACTGGGATTCACTCACCAGTATTTCTTGCTGATAAAATCTTTTAAACACGTGTTTCAGGTAACTTAGGGTGAAGCCAATAAAAGCCAGCTGGAGAGCACTGAAGGCTTAAAAAAGTGGCCATAAAAGTTACCTTATTAAAAAAAAAAAAAAATTGTTTTCAATAACTAGGGTTCATCCCTATAAATATATTACAAATGAAAATCGGATTCTGTCTCACTTGTTTATTATAAATGCATTATCAGCGAAACTTAGGTTTTATCCCATTTATCTATTTTAAACATTTTGGTGTTTAACTCTGATAACAATATTTCCTAACTACGGTCCTGATAAAACTTTCCGCTGCCAAATTAATAGACACCAATACCATCTGACTGGTTCGCAGCTCCCGCTCCCAGGGTGGGGTCGGGGGCCGTGACATAAAACCCCAATTTCTCTCTCACACACACAAACACAACAAGTTTTTCACCAGAAAACGATGTGGATTCCGACTGGCGGTGCCTTCTAAGGAGAAATTCGAACAGGTGGTGCCTTCTCCGTCGCAGATTTCCTTCGGTTTTATGGATTCCGACCACCAATTTTCTAATCTAAGCTCGTTTTAACGTGAAGTGTTTGTTTATTGTGTGATTTTTGTTGAAATTGAAGGATGTGTGAAGATGATTATGTGATCAGGTTTGAACAATTTGATTAGGGTTTTAGAGGAAGATGAGAAGAGGGATCAGGTCTGATCAATTTGGGGATTATGTTTCACGTTGAGGTTTTGGTTAGGTTGTGGGTGTTGGTGTTGGTGGCCTCATATGTTTTATTTTCTAATTTTTTTAATTATTTTATCTTTAACATTAGGGGTAAAATAGACATTTCATGAACACTTAACCAAGAAATTTAATCTAAGTTAGTGATAAAGACCACGCGAGTTTAAAAATTACAATCACTGAGATCAATTCTGCAATTATTAAAATCTTTAGACCAACTCTGCAAAAATGACAAACCATAGGAACGAGTCATTTTACTCTTGAAAAAATGTATCTTTCATAAACGAGTAAATTTCTATTTTCGTCCCTGAGGTTTGTCCATTTTAACTAGTTTAGTCCAAAAATCTAATTTATAACAAAACCTTCCCTAAGGTTTGTATTTCTTAACGCTTTTCATCCCTAAGGTTTGCATTTCTTAACGCTTTTCATCCCTAAGAATTAAATGAAAAAGCACCCATAGGGACGAAAAGCGTTAAGAAATGCAAACTTCAGGGTTGGATTTGTTATAAATTAGATTTTTGGACTAAACTAGTTAAAATTGACAAACCTCAGGGACGAAAACAGAAATTTACTCTTCATAAACTTTGTCACTAGATCCCCATTTTTCACACGTTGCATTCTAACTTCCCAGTTAAGGATTGACTTCCAACACACCGGAGAAACCCGACAATGGCCGGAAACTGGCTACTCCCGGCGGAAACCACCACCAGCGGCCGCCCAGTCCTCCGTCCAGGCGAAGTCGAATCATCTCTACAACCCTCAGTCGACCTACTCAACGAAGAAAACCCCAATCTCCCACCCCTCAAATCCGGTCTCCTCGTCCTCACCACCCACCGTCTCCTCTGGCTCCCCAACCCCGAATCCTCCACATCTCCGGCAGCCTCCGCCGCCGCCGCCGTCCCACTCGCCGCCGTAGTTCAAATCCTCCACTCCAAGAAGTCAATCAAAGGCATGTTCGCCAGCCCTAGGGTTAGGTTTCAGGTCTCAATCACTCCTGAATATAAAGTGCAAGAAAAAGGTTCTAAATTTACAACAATTACTTTGGTTTTTCGCGGGAAATCGGATCCGGATTCGTTTGTGGGCAAGTTTTGGGAGGCCTGGAGGGGGAGAGCTTGGGAAGGTGCAGTTTCGGGTTCTGGTTCTGGTCCGGGTCGGGTTGAGTTGGGGGATGGGGGTGGGTCGAGTAGTAGCGATACGGGGTTGGCGTTGAAAATGCCGGTTGTTGGGCTTTCGGGTATTTTGAGGAAGGAGCAGGAGATGTGGGAGAGTACTGATAAGAGTTTGCAGGATGCATTTCAGGATTTGAATGCTTTGATGGTATGTTATGTTTAGGAGATTGTTTCGGGTACATTGTAAGTTTAAGTTGTTGTATAGTTGGATTTGTTGAACACCGGTTCCCGAACTGTTTGGCGGAAGTTTGTTTACTTAATAAACAAACGATCATGAACAATACGTTGTGTTTATCAGTTTATGTTCATTTATATATTTGTTTAGTTTATTTAGACACATTGCAATCGCAGGAGAGAATGTTTATTTCATATCTTTTTGCTAATGTAGAGTTGGATTTAAAAATTAGAGATGAGAATTCAAGAAATTCAAGGGTGTTTGTGTTCATTTGTTTAAATTCGTGAACCATCCGTTTAGATGTTAATGAACGAACACAAACACGTTCATTTTCTTAATGAATGAACATGAACAAGAAGATACATTTGTTTAGATGTTTGTTCTCGTTCGTTTGATTTGTTTACAAGGCTACAAGCAGCTGATCTTATGTTTCTGCAGAATAAAGCTAAAGAAATGGTGGCATTAGCTGAAAAAATGAGGCAAAAACTTCTGTCTGGATCGACTTCTCAAGCCAATGCGGCAACTGATGAAGAAATGGGGTCCAAAGAAGAGATGCAAGATTGGTTGTTAAGCGTCGGTATTGTCTCCCCTGTCACTAAAGAATCAGCTGGCGCATTATACCACCAAGAGTTGTCTCGTCAGGTTTTACACTTTTACTCACTTCTTAACTAACTGCTAGTTTTATAGGATGAATTCAAATTTGACGAATTTTTCATCCTTGCCATCATAAACTCAGTTGGCGGATTTCGTGAAAATTCCTTTAGAAAGAGCTGGTGGGATAATGAATCTGATAGATATATACTGTCTCTTTAATCGGGCCCGAGGAACAGAATTAATTTCGCCTGATGATTTGTTGCGGGCGTGTTCACTATGGGAGAAGTTTAATGTGTATGTACAGTTGTAGACTACAGGCCTGTATTTCTTCGTGTCTTTGAAGTGGATTACTAATTTCCATTTGTTCGTCGGTTTAATTTCAGTCCAGTAATGCTTAAGAAGTTTGAAAGCGGTGTTATGGTCATACAAAACAAGTCTCATAGTGACGAAGAGGTAAACAAAATTTAGAACTTTTTTACATGTCATGTGTAACTTAAATTTTACTCGAATTATATGCTGCAAATGTAGGTGTTTTCTAGGATCAAATCATTAGTACAAAAGCCTGATGCGCTAAAAACGGGGGTTAGTGCCACTGATGCTGCAAGAACACTTGGAATTGCTCCAGCTATGGCGAAAGAGCATCTGCTTGCCGCTGAGAGCAAAGGTATACATTTGAATCAAGTTTTAGTGACATTTAAATTTCGGTTTCTAACATCAAGTTTTTTTTTTTTTTTTTTTGTTAAGGTTTTCTATGTAGAGATGTTAGCCCGGATGGTTTTCGTTTCTATATCAACATATTTCATGACATTGATCCTAATGATGCATACTTGTAAGTTATGATCACATTCTTGTTCATGATCTTGATCGATTTTTGTTTTCATGACTGACTGAAATCTTGTTGCTTCTGTGCAGAGTGAAAGAATATGGAATTTATGATGCATGGATTCGTGCCGCAATTGCTTCGAGGTTTCAGTTTCATTACATTATTGGTTCTGCCTATTTTCCATAGCTTTTTTTAACCGAATTATTTTCTTGAATACGCAGGTAAGGAGACTGTATGTTACAACAGTTGTAAATTCAAAGAAGATATGGAAGAACACCTTGCATATGGTCCAAGGAGGAGAATATGTATTTGATGATTTCTCCTGATTTTATTTCAATTTTAAATATTCATGTTAAGAAAAGGAACATGAATATTTAACGAGTCGAGTGAGCACATAAACTAATAAATTTGTACACAGCTCGAGTCTCTTTCGAGTTACATAGACGGTTGTGGTTTTGGATAAAAGACATGACAGTTGATTTGTTTTATGTAAATTAATGATTTGTTCTCACTCTTTTGATAGAGATGGGGGTTGGTCTTATTTATGGACGGTAATTCTTGACAGGAACTCGTTCTGTAGATATTTAAATAGTTGTTTGTTTCAATGTGCTAACCCGGTGCAGTTGACACCTTTAGGTTGATTAACGAGTTGTTTGTTCCAACGTGCTAACCCGACACAGTTGATCCCCTTAGATCCGCTAAGCTAGCGCACCTAGTATATATGGTGCAAAAGGGGGAAGATAAGGAGTCCCTTAGAACATGTGTTAAAAACACATGAAATTTGATGTAAAACATCTCCAATTAAGATATCATGAAGGTTTTTTTTTTTTTTTTTTTTTTTTTTTTTTTTTTTTGTGATTTATACATTTTTAATATTCAACATAAAATGTAAAAAGTTGGTCTACACAGAATAATATATCATCAAAATAATTTCATCAAGACCTTCAAAATGAGTAGCCCATTGAATATGTATTTCAAGGTTTCTTATTATTCATTTATAGAAACTATGTTGGTTTAATTAATATTTTTATAAAGCAATCAAGTAAATATAACATTAAAGTGATATTATCGGTCTCTTCTAAAGCTATATGTTGTGGTTTAACTTAAAAACGTAATAACACCCTACAATGCGGCTTTAACTAACTCATCCTTTAACAAGCGCATTGATTAGTTGAGGGTAGTAACAAATTTGGAGGCCAATCATGCATTATGCATGCCTTCCAAGACTATGATAGCAACAAAAAAATATTTTAACATGTGGAAATATTCAGAGTAACAAGAACTATATATACATAATTACATATAACATATTCACACAAAACCAACAAACGAACACCGATCAAGTAACAAGATGACTCACTGGTCCCTCAGTTTTGGTTCTCTATACAAGGCGAAATTACCATTATCATCTACATCTCCATAAGAAGCAAGATTAGGGGTCATCACAATACTGCATTTGCTTGGTGTATCACACCCCAATTCAACACCAAAGTAAGTCAAGTGATCTGAAATACTGTTTCCGGACACTGATCTGAAAATATTCAGCAAGAGTTGAGATTTCATCAAAACATCCGGATGGGAAAAGACGAACGATGAAAAAAGTTAAGTTGTTCGACCTACCTGCTACATTCAGGGTCTTCACCGGAACCATCACAGATCTTCTCAACCGGATAAATAAGAAACGCTAATCCAATGTCATAAAGCCAAACCTGCAAATTGGAAGAAATAATATATTTGAAAGAGTAAAATGCCATTTCGTCCATGAGGTTTGGCCAGTTTTGCGACTTTCATCCAAAGGTTTGTTTTCCGCACCTGGACCCAAAAGGTTTGAAATCTTGCCATTTTCATCCGGCTCGTTAACTTCGTCCATTATTCTTGCCATAAAGTGAAAAGGACCGAATCACCCTTTAAGTTAGCAAAAAAGACCGAAATACCTCTGACTTAACAGAGAAAAATGTATGGAGTTAACGAGCCGGATGAAAATCGCAAGATTTCAAACTTTTGGATCCAGATGCGGAAAAACAAACCTTTGGACGAAAGTTGCAAAATTGGCCAAACCTCAGGGACGAAAATACCATTTTATTCTTTTGAAATGTAGATTACAGTAATAGATCAGGGACAAACAAAGCAGGATTCACAATGTGTGCATGGATACGGAAAAAAGACATGATGATTAACCTTAACTTTGGACAAACAAATGCTAAAAGTCAAGCAAGATTACCTCTGTTGGGAAGTGATGATATGTCTTCTGTGGGAAATGATGATAATAAGGAGGCAGATGCGGGACAAGGTCGTGTCCATGTGTCACTCTAAACGTATTTGGTACAACTTGGCTATAATACGATGCAAAAGCAGCATTGCCGATTCTTGGCATGCCAAAGGTCGTAACTTGGACGTTCTTTGATCCATAAATAAGCTGTAGAAAGGTAAACAATCAGTTAATATTGATCCAAAAGATAAATATTAAGAGATGGAATTATCATAGTTACCGCAAGATCCAATCCACAAAAAGCCGCCATAGCACCTCCCATTGAATGCCCAGTCACCATAATTTTGAGATCTCCATATGCCCCTTTTGCTCTACTCACACCATCAAGAATTCCCGAACGCATAATTGTATTATTGTAAGCATTAAAAAATCCATGATGCACCTGAAACAATGGAACCAAAGATTAGATAACGATATCACAGGTGCAAACACGATATGCAAAATTATGCCACATGCACCTTGCCGTCTGTGCAACCAGGGTAATCAAAGTCGAGCTGCTTCCAGAATAGGTCTGCAATCCAGTTCTGTAAACTGTGACCAAATATATGTTACTCAAACATGAATTCGAGGTTTTGTCGTTTTGAACGTATATCTTATTTTATATTAAAGACGATACTACATTGATCAAGAAATAAACGGGCAACAGTTGAATTAATACCTGGTTTCTTGAGTGCCTCTAAATGCGATAACGATAGCATCAAGATCATCCGCAACCCCAACAAATGCCTGCAATCAGTAATTAAGTATTCAGTCAGTATATGGTATATACAAGTACGAGATCCAGGAAAGATTACGACATAATGAAGAAACCATTTCAAGCCAATGCCACTAAAACAGAACAAAACACGTGTACCTGCAAGCAGTTCTGAATATCAACAATGAGCTCTATAACTTCAAATCCCTGATTCAAGATAACATCAAACATGAGCATTGATGTGAACACTGTGTTCAAATTTACAATAAGTACCACACCAACAAATACCTTGGTTAGGCCATCACATCTTGAACAGGTCCATGCAAAAAGATCTGTTAAATCTGAAATGTAAACCTACATGGATAAAGGCAACTTCTGGTTATCATATATGGTTGTGTTTAACTCAAGAAAATAATAAATCCACAGTGTTCACAATAGTATGTTGCTAACTTATTTTGTGCCCACGTGCCCTTTATAGAGCATAAGTGATAGAGTGAGCTTACTGCAGAAGCATATTCCACCAAAACTGTGGTGAGCGTGTGATTGTACACCGGTGAGTCAACCTTATGCTTGATTTTAAGCCCTGTCCCCATAAAAAGCTTGCAAATTAAATAAACTCTTTGTAATTTTAAAGAAAAACGATATCCAACACAGCAGATAGCCAAATCCATAAAAAGGAAAACTGAATTAAAGTTACTATAAGCACTCATATATTAAACTTGAGGCCTTAAAACAGTCTTCATACTTCGAATTATATGGTTGACAAACTAACGTATCATCGGTTCATCACCAAGCACGGTCTTTCAAATCTAAGAATAGCATCTAAAAATTATGACGTTGTAAGCATTAACACTATCATGCGACCACCCGTAATCTATATCCACATTTTTTGAAGCATATAACACATTATCAGCTACATTTAACTCACTTTCACAGCTAAACATGTGAATTCACACAAAAAAAAACATCAGTCAAAAGACAAACATGGTTCACTAAACCCCCCCCCCCCCCCCCCCCCCTCTCTTTGTATAACTCAAGAAAGCAACAACAAACAAGCCAGAAACATAAAACAGTTGGGGCATAAACAAATCATAACATAAAGTCCATGAATTGTTACCTCTACCAGATGAACCAACAAACAAACAAACTGTAATCATCAAAATCATCCACCATCTTTGCTCCATATAAACTGCAAACAAGTTATAATCAAAAACCCTAATCAAAGATACAAACTTTTTAACAAAATAAGATAAGGGATAACGTAATCTAACCAGATAACTTTGCTTGAAGGTGTGCACTGAACTATAAACCTAATGTCAAGATATGTGGATGAATTACAATTTAGACGAAAATTTTAGAATTTTGTGTGTTTAATCGGTTGATAGCGTAGATGTGGAACACGAATTATGGAATTTTGGAAGTTTTTGAGTGATGAGGATGTGGATTAATGGCGTGTACTTTGTGTTCATCAACAAGATGACTCAACATATTTTATTATTTGCAGAGATTATTAATTAATTATAACAAACAGGATTAGAATCAATTCTCATATAATAATTCTACAAGCAGTGGGTAGCGGTTGAGGAAAGACTTGAATTTTTTGGAATCTAGGTTTGACTCTCATTCTTTCTATTATTTTTTGCGATATCCAGATGAAGAGCGAATACGGGTGACGCCGGTTTCGTCTTGAATGGGAAGCTACGTTTTACCGATTATTCCACTGTCATGCCTTCGAGCAAGTGGAGGTCGGGTTTTCGTGCATCTGGGAGAGCCAAAGGGCTGGCGATGGTCGAGTCTTGGCCACAACATCCAGTGTCACGATGGTTGGCACGTCGTTCCTTGCCGTTAAAAAAAATTCAAGTTTTGACTAATTTTATTTTTATATTTCTTTTATGTTTTAATTTGTTTAAAATAGAAAAAAAACTAAAAAATGATGGGTATTACCCATTACCTATTACCTAATGTTATAATTTGCAACATTTTAGGCATAAGGGTGTTGTAACTTATGCCTTTAAAAGTTTTTCAAAAAAAATTATAGGAATATGGATGTTTGGTGTTATAAGTTGTGCCTTAAAAAACTTTTAAAAAAATTGATTTTTTTACTTTCTACTCAAAACTATTTGATTCTTTACTTTTAGCCCAAAATTATTTGATTTTTTTTTATTTTTAACCCAAAACTATTTAATTTCTTTTACTTTTAACCACAAAACTTTTCATCTTTTGCAATTTAACCTAACAACTCTTTTACTTTCAACTTTTGTCCTCTATACTTTTCAATTTTCACAAAATTTTCGTTTTGCATTCTGTTCTAAATGTTGCAAGTTAACACGGCGCAACGTCACGTCTTCTATATTTTCCCATTTGACAAGTTCATCGTAACGTGCGGGTCCTAAATCGACTTACTTATTCTTTTATATGTTTTACTTTTCGATTTATTTTTTTCGCATTAACACGCCGTAACTTCAGTGTTGGTGGTCGGTGGCAGTAGTGTAACATTGGTGTTCGCCCCTGCCGTAACGCGGGGATGCTTAAAACTAGTTGTATATAAACTTAAGAGTTAAATGTCTGGTTGGTCCCTGTGGTTTGCAAAAATTGCAGACTTGGTCCTGAGACTTAAATAATTACAGAGTTGGTACCAGTAGTTACAATTTTTGCACTCCGTGGTCCTTAAACCTCTCTATTAAAGTTGTTAAGTTATGTTTATATTTGATAAATGATAAATTTAAATTTGATAAACCTTATATAACCGTGTATCTATTAGCTTTATTGTCAACAAAAAAAAAACACATTCACCCAGTAGTCTTTGCATGTTCCAATGGTTTATAATCTAGCCGAGAACTTGGTCACCGCACAGACGGAGCTTCACCGCAGACGGTGGTGTCGAAGACCAAACATGGTGTCTCGGAGTTGGACCTGTTTCCAAACATGTCATTCACTTCACTGTTAGTGGTGGGTTGAAGGTGATGGTGGAGTAGGTGGGTTGAAGGTGACGATGTAGATGGTGGTGGTGGTGGGTTGATGGTAGAGGTGGTTGTAAGGTTTTTGGAGAGAGAGAGAGAGTGAGAAGAAGACAAAGATGGTGGATCCATGTTTATATATTTAATGAGTAAATTACAAAGTTCGTCCTTTATGTATGTCATATATTACAATGTATGTCCTTTATCTTTAATAAGCTCAGAAAACATATTCATTGTTTGTAAACCCTTACAAGTTATGTCATTTAGTCATAACACAATTAGTTTTCATGGTTAAAGTTGACTAAGTCAACCCCACATAAGGGTATTTTAGTCATTTTATCCTAAATATTATAATAAATAATCATAAAACCAATAAATAAAACAATTTTAGAATTATATATGTGTATATATACAGATAATGTCTTCTTCCCCTCTCTCTTTCTAATTATCCTACCCCCACAACCACAACCCACCTGCCACCGCCACCGCCACCGCCACCACCGATCTGCCACCACCACTACTTCACCTGCAAGTTTACTCTGCTCCAAACCACCACCACGACCCACCTGCCACCACCACCACTTCACTGCAGATCGCCCACCGTATTAGGTGTTTGATGATTTTTTTCAGAGAGTGGGCGATACGGATGCTATTTGGTTTAGGGTTTTAATTGTGGGCGATTTCAAGCGAAATCCCATATCATCGATTTCTAGTCGTTATTCTGCCCAAATCATTGCTTGTAATCTGATCTAAGTTGGTTTGCTCATCTTAGATCATGGTAAAGGTGAGAGTTTTTGGTTGATTTGACCCAGATCTGAGTTGATTTTGTCTGGTCGGCGTTGAACATGTTTAAAACGTAGATCTAGGGTTTGATTTTGACATAATATGAATGAAAATCATATATGCATAGTCGGAATAGGTTGTAGATTTGTCTTAGGGTTTTGATTGAACCAGATCTGTTGATTCTATTTGAACGACGATGAACAGGGTTTTTGAACTTAAATCTAGGTCGTTTGTGTGGACAAAAATGAAATTAAAATATACTCTCATGCTCGGAATTCATCATAGAACAAACCCAATTGTTCGTTTTCATCATCTGATCATGTTGATTATTTATCAGTGAAGTGGTGGTGGTGGCAGATCGGTGGTGGTGGTGGTGGCGGTGGCGGTGGCAGGTGGGTTGTGGTTGTGGGGGTATATATACACATATATAATTCTAAAATTGTTTTATTTATTGGTTTTATGATTATTTATTATAATATTTAGGATAAAATGACTAAAATACCCTTATGTGGGGTTGACTTAGTCAACTTTAACCATGAAAACTAATTGTGTTATGACTAAAGGACATAACTTGTAAGGGTTTACAAACATTGAGTATGTTTTCTGAGCTTATTAAAGATAAATGACATACTTTGTAATATATGACATACATAAAGGACGAACTTTGTAATTTACTCATATTTTTATTTGGGTAAATTACTTTTTGACTTCCAGTGTTTTAGGAGTTTTAAACACTTAAGTCTAAAATCAAAATGTTTAACGCCCTGAGTCACTATAGCCACTTTTCTTAACCATTTGAGTCCAAATTTCTAACATCGTTAGAATTTGCTGTTAGTTTTTCATAAAAAGACTAAAATACCCCTGAATTTAAAAAAAAACATATAAACCAAAAACAAAACCTTATCTCTCACACACACTCAACCACAGTATCTTCCTCTCTCTCACACACACTCTATCTCTCTCTTCTCTCTATCCATACACTTGCAGACACATTGAACCACCAGATTTGGATCGGGGAGGCGGAGAGGTGAACCAGATCTGGCCAAACTCCGATCTGGATTTGCAGGCGGTGAGTGGTGTTTGACGGTGAGTTTGCTTTGCAGCGCTGCACTCAACATCACCCGGATCTAGTCAAACTCTGATCTGGATCTCTGAATCTCAACAACATCACCCAGATCTGTTAACTACGCCGTCGTCACACCATCCCTAAATCTACAATTGGAAGTGCATCATGAACTGTTGCAGTAGCGGCTTAGAACGAGAGATTGCAGATCGTCTTCTAAGGAGTTCGAATGAAGGAGGACTGGAGGAGGTATCATGTTTTCAAGAGCATCACAATTCAGAATCACGTATTAAAATTTTCAAGCACATCAGATCTGTATCGGATTCGTTCACAGTTCGAATGAAGGATGAGGTATCAATTTGGTTGTGATTTTGGGTTTTCTGTTGTGGGTTTTGTAAAAGTTGTTATTTTTATCATTGGTTTGTGGTAAAATTTGGATTGTTTAATATAATTGACCTCAATTTTGATAGCGTGCTGGTCACACGGTGTTGATCTATGTCAACGTTAATTTCCTGAACTATGTCAAGAACCCGTTTGAATCCTCCAAACGATAAACTTTATTAATTCAAAATAATCAACCAAGTTCCAAACGTAAAAGAGAAAGACTAAATAGCAACCCTAAACTTGAGGAATAAGTCTCAACTAGATAAACATAAAAATAAAAGAAATATAATAATAAAGATAGATTAGGGGCCGGCCAAGGTGGAGGTAGCTTGGGCCGGTCCCGAACAAGCCCGCGAGTCCTCATAGCCACTTTTGTTTGGAATCGGTTTGCAAGCCCCGAAACCCGCCATACTTGAATCATTCCCCTCGCCATCATCCTCCCCGGCGTGAAAAGGACTCGTCCCCGAGTCATCATCATCTAAATCACCTTCATAGGGAGACAAATCAGCCACATTAAACGTTGCAGAAACTTTGTAGTGACCCGGCAAATCAATCTTATATGCATTGTCACTAATACGCTCGAGCACACGAAAAGGCCCATCCGCCCGAGGATGCAATTTACCGAAACGACCATGTGGAAACCGCTCGCGACGCAAATGAATCCAAACCAAATCCCCTGGCTGAAAAACAACCGAACGCCTATGTTTATTTGCAGCATCTTGATATTGCAAGTTATGTTTAGCAATCTGAGCGCGAACTTGTTGATGGAGTTCCTGAATTTGAACAGCTCGAACATCACCATCGGTACTAAGGTGAGACATATCAGTAGGAGGCGCTAAATCTAAAGGAGTAAAAGGATTGCACCCATACACAATAAAAACGGACTCTTCCCGGTGGATTTATGACATGAACGATTATAAGCAAACTCAGCCTGAGGTAAAACTAAGTCCCACTGCTTGGGCTTATCCCCAACCAAACTACGAAGTAAATTACCCAAACTACGATTCGTTACCTCAGTTTGTCCATCCGTCTGGGGGTGATGCGAGCTAGAAAACTGCAACTTCGAACCCAAACGTTTCCATAGTGTACGCCAAATATGCCCAACAAACTTAACATCACGATCAGAAGTGAGGGTCTTAGGAACGCCATGTAAGCGAACAATCTCTGAAAAATATAATCGAGCAACTTGGGACGCGTCAAAAGTCTTAGCACAAGGAACAAAATGCGCCATCTTCGAAAAACGATCAACGACGACCATAATCGAGTCCTTCTGTCTCTGAGTCCGTGGTAAACCAAGAACAAAGTCCAAACTAACATCCTCCCAAGGACCACGTGGAACCGACAAGGGCGTATAGAGCCCCTGGTTAGTGTGAGTGGTCTTCGCAATGTGACAAACGTGGCAACGACGAAGTAATCGAGCAACATCAGCTTCTAAGCGTGGCCAAAAAAATCGATCTCGAACCTGCGCAAGTGTCTTGTCACGACCGAAATGCCCAGCTAAACCACCCTTATGACATTCCAAAATAATTGCTTCCCGAAACGAGGATTGCGGAACACATAAGCGGGTACCGCGAAATAATAAACCGTGACGACGGGTAAAGAAACCCTACGGCGAACCGTTGGTATGGGACCAAGCATCCCGAAAATCAGGATCATCTACATATAGGTGCCGCCAAGAACTAAAGCCGGGAACGGAAAGCTCAAAGGTGGTGAGTAAGGTCGGCCGACGACTTAAAGCATCAACAACATTATTAGAAGATCCCGCCTTGTGATGAATAGTAAACGAATACTCTTGTAAAGTTTCGACCCATTTGGCATGACGTGGATTCAACTTAACTTGCCCTTGGATGTATTTCAAAGCTTGATGATCCGAAAAAAGAATAAAGTCATTTGGAAGTAAATAATGACGCCAATAATCAAGACTACGAATAATAGCATAAAACTCCTTATCATATGTGCTGTAACGCCGACGCACCTCATTAAATTTTTCACTAAAATACGCCACCGGGCGTCCGCTTTGGCTCAAAACACCACCAATCCCAATACCAGACGCATCACACTCAACTTGAAACACGTTATCAAAATCCGGGAGGGCGAGAATAGGGGTTGTCGTGACAAGGGCCTTCAAGGTGTCAAAAGATTTTTGTGCAGCAGCGGTCCAGACGAATTTGGAACTCTTCAACAATTCGGTCATAGGTGCCACAATAGAACTAAAATTTCGGATGAAACGGCGGTAAAAAGAAGCTAAACCATGGTGGGGGAGTATCGTGACGTGGTTGGCAACATTACAGTCAAACAACACAATATTTAAAATGCACAGCGGAAGCAAATGAAATATATATTTCAACTGAATAACATATTGTAATATCAAGTATCACAACAGTCGAAAGTTTATCCACAGGTGGATCAAAATAAATGGAAACAGTAGTTCAACAGACTTTAGGCATCTTAAGCTTGCGAGACTCTTATTGATGCTAAGGAGAAATCCAGCCTATTATGAGTAGTACCTGCATTTAATCTTTTTAGAAAAATACGTCAGTTTACACTGGTAAATACAATTAACCGACTCATTTTAAAAATGATTAAAAATTAGTTTGAATGCACGTGGCATAAACATTTTATAACTTGGGATAATTATTTAAATATATAATCTCGTAAAAGGATTACATGTTCCTTATACGTTCAGTAGCCCGGATCGTGCCGGGTTAAAGATCAATAGACACACCACATTATTTATTTTGGCACTGATGGGTGTACGCCTACACCCCGCGCTTAGGTCGTGGCCATTTCGTAAAATGATGCCAAGGATATATGGGACATGGTCATTAACCTCCCAAAGGCTTTATGCAAACAAAACAATTTAAACGGGCCGATCAATATCAATTAACCACCATACGATGGAAGATTTAATGCCTGACCAAGCGGTATTTTATATACCGTACCCCAAGCCCGTATAGGGAAAATAAGTTAAAAGCATTTACCTTTGCAAGTATAATTCACAAATATCAATTACGGGTAGCTTTTACTGGTTCTCCTATTCTGGAACAAAGGTTTATAATAACCTATTAGAATCCTAACGGTCTTTAGTTAAGCTTAAGCTTAGACCGATTAGTTTTAAGGAACGATACGGTTCGAACGCGTGATTAAGCGAAGACCGGAATAGAAGGTGATTTAGACCCGACAAGTTTGAAGACTTGTCTTATATGGGTAATCTAAACACATTCTGGATTTTGAGATAAAACCGATAAGGTTTGACCCGTTTCGGCTAGTTTATGCAAACTAGTTACATAAACCGAACCGAACGCGCAAGAGGCGTAACGGGAAATCATTAGAGCCATATACAGGTTTCCTAAGTTAATATGCCTTAAATATGTTGTGACATCAGTAAGATATCTTTTATTATGCCCGAAACGAATTTAAACACACACTATGCCCCGTAGGGGCATTTTGGTCATTTACAAGGTTATAAAAGAGTTTAAGTATTAACCTGAGTTACAGGTCTGATGTAATCAGCAAAATACTTAGTTTGATAAGTTATAACAGTAGGGTATTGCATATATGTGAAAATTATCAATTATAACCAAACTATGCACCGTAGGGGCATTTTGGTAATTTCACATAAGCCGAAAAGCTCAAAACTGAAGTCTGAGTTAAACAACTTTTGCTTACTGTTAAAATATTATAATTTACCTAAAATATCAGTAGGTATCAACCCTTGTATGTTTATAATAGTTTTAGTACATACTATGCGTTAAAAACGCTTAAAAAGGCGATTAGAAGCCATTTCCGGGTTCTATATAGAAAGCTGATATTTTTATTATTCCATAAGGTCAAAAATAATTTATTTATCATATAAAATCAGTAGCAAAAGGTTTGGGGTCAAATAGATATGTAAAACTCATTTTATAGCCCGAAAGGGCAAAACCGACAATTACCGACTCAAGCTTATAACTCTAAGTTATGCTCAGCCTAAAATTAATTAAAAATCTTTAAAAATCCCAAAATAATATATTACATCAGTGGGTAAAGAGTTTGATATCAAAAAGTGGGTTTAAATAGGCTATATGCTAATTATGCCGTTTAATCGCTAAAAAGCTTTCTAATTATGCTAATGAGCATAACTCTCAATCTACACCACAAACTGATGTCAAATTTTTGTTGCAAGTTTATAAATCAGTAACTAAGGTTTCTACTCTTTTACATTTTTAAAAATCACGTTTTATGGTGAAAAGGGAATAATAGTCAACATATGAGCAATTAACGGAATCATGCATATTAATTGGATAACTAATGAACCAAGGCGTATAATCGTAGAGGGTTATACTAGCGTGTAACCTAGTCCAATTAAAGCTCTAAGGTATTTCTAAAACATGCTTAAACTGGTCAGAACTGAAAGTCAAAGCAAAAGTCAAATTACGCGACTTTCGGTTCCGAACCGGGTCTTTACTGAAAATCGTCGGGTTAAACATGTTTAGACATGTCCTTACACTAATTACTAAGTTATATTAATGATCAAACAGGTTGTATGGGTTCTACATTGCTAATTATGTATTAACTTGAAATTAAGCATTATGTTGACTTTTTAATAACAAGTTTGACCCGACATTTGACCTAGTTAGAGTGGGAATCAGAGGGTGCCCTTTTAAGGGTTTATTGCCCACATAATTACCAACTTATAACTACTTTCAATTCGACTAATCACTGGACCATTAATGATTAATCTCTAAGTCAACCGTTAATTACGACAGTTTGACTTTTAAGCTAAAACTAAGTAAAACTCAACTAAGAAAGGTTAAGCATACTTACAGAAGTCCTATGCACGATTTGTGATCACTTGAGTCTGCTTTGGAGCTCCAGAAATGATCAGAAATGCAGATGGAAGGTGTGGTTACAAAGTTGCAACACAAGGCCCTTTTATAGTGCTTTAATCACCTTAGATCATTGACAAATCATGCTAGCAATGGCCATGGATCATCAACAGATATCCCTAAGTGCCTAGGACTGTTTAGGGGTCGCCCATGTAGTGAAAATATCTGTTTTGGGTCGGTTATAGCATGAAAACAGGCTGCTGTCTAAAGTTTCTGCATCTGGGCGTCTGACGCGGCCCGCGTAAGATCATAACATCTCTTACGCGGCCCGCCTAAGCCTCGTTTTCAGGTTTTCACATTTTCAAGTTGTTGCATCTTGTCTCTTGGCCCTTCCAAAGGTCACCCAAGCTTATTTCTTGCACTTTGACCCCTTCACATTTACTTACAAGGGCTTCAAGACTTATACCCACTTTGTTAAGTCCTTGGTCACTTCCTGTTTACCCGAAAAGTCATAATTTTCAACGTTGACACTTTAACCCCTCATATACGAATTTGATCATAACTTTCTCATATGATAACGAAACTTTATGAAATTTTTATCGTGCATTCTAGTGAGCATAATTAATCGTTACAAAGCTTCGGGTTTGCTAAAAGGTCACTCAGAGGTATAACTTAAACATGTTGACACATTTAACCCCTGTAGTTTGTAATCTCTCACATTCTTTCATATTTAGCTTCGTATGATCCATGATTTATTCGTTTGAAGGTATGAGCATCATGCAGGGTTATTGTAAAGTATATTTATTCACTGTTGACATTTTGAACCCGTATATTCACATACTTTCCATGTTTGTCAACTTTAGTCCTTCTAGAACATTCTTTCACACGTTCAAACTTATGACACGTGTCAACACATTATAGGACGTGAATTTTCGAGGTGTTACATCCTCACCCCCTTAAAAGAAATCTCAACCTCGAGATTTACTGAAATAAATAAGGGTACTTTTCTTTCATTGTGGATTCAACCTCCCACGTATATTCAGGACCTCTACGGGCATCCCATTTTACCTTTACAATAGGTACATGCTTCCTTCGAAGCTTCTTAACCTGTCGATCCTCGATCGACACAGGTTTTTCAACAAATTTCAAGCTCTCTTCTATGTACACATCTGTATGTGGTATGACCAGTGATTCATCAGCGAAACACTTCTTCAGATTGCAGATGTGGAATACATTGTGAATACCACTGAGCTCTTCTGGTAAGTTTAACTTATAGGCAACTGATCTGACACGTTCGATGACCTTGAAAGGTCCTATGTATCTCGGGCTTAACTTGCCTTTCTTACCAAATCGCATCACTCCCTTCCAGGGTGATACTTTAAGCAATACTTTTTCACCTACCTCGAAGTTCAGAGGTTTACGCCCTAAATCTGTGTAGCTTTTCTGTCTATCTCTGGCAGCTTTCAGCCGGTCACGAATCTGGACAATCTTGTCCATCGTTTCAAAGACTATTTCTGGTCCTGTCAGTTGGACATCTCCAACTTCCGCCCCACAAACGGGCGTTCTACACTTTCTACCGTATAAGGCCTCGAAAGGCGCAGCCTTGATGCTGGTATGGTAGCTATTGTTATATGAGAACTCGATTAAGGGCAGGTGGTTATCCCAACTACCACCTAAATCGATCACACATGCACGAAGCATGTCCTCCAACGTTTGGATTGTACGCTCACTCTGGCCGTCCGTCTGAGGATGGTAAGCAGTACTAAAATTTAAGCGCGTGCCCAAAGATTGTTGGAAACTTTTCCAAAAATGTGACGTGTATCTAGTATCTCTGTCAGAGATAATAGACACAGGTATGCCATGTAAAGCTACAATCTTATCCACGTACAATTGGGCTAACATGTCGGAGCTATAGGTCTCCTTGATGGGTAGGAAATGTGCTGACTTAGTCAGTCTATCAACTATCACCCATATCGTATCATTTCCTTTCCTTGTTTTCGGTAACTTGGTGATGAAATCCATCGTCACCATTTCCCACTTCCACGTGGGAAGTTCAGGCTGTTGTAGCAAACCTGACGGCTTTTGATGTTCTGCTTTGACTTGCGCACATGTCAAGCATTTTGCTACATAGGCAGCTACAAACTTCTTCAAGCCTATCCACCAATAGTTTGCCTTTAGATCCTGGTACATCTTATCAGCTCCAGGATGAACGGAATATTTAGAGCTGTGGGCTTCCTGGAGGATAACATCTCTAAGTCCTCCAAAAACTGGAACCCATATTCTTCCATTTAACCTCAGGATTCCGTCCTTGCCCTGAGATAATTGCTCTTCTATGACTCCTAGCCTTTCGTTAGGATAGTTAGCTTCCAACACAGCTTCCTTCTGTGCAGCTAACAACCTTTCATTCAAACTGTTCTTTATCTCAATGCTCTTGGCATTGATTCGGATGGGTTTCACCCTTTCCTTTCTACTCAAGGCATCGACGACTACATTCGATTTGCCAGGATGGTATCTTATTTCACAATCATAATCATTTAAGGTTTCCATCCAACGTCGTTGCCTCATGTTCAATTCCTTTTGGTTGAACAGGTGCTGGAGGCTCTTGTAATCAGAATAGATCACACACTTGACACCATATAAATAGTGCCTCCATAGCTTTAGTGCAAATACAACGGCACCCAACTCCAAGTCATGGGTGGTGTAATTCTTTTCATGCACTTTTAACTGTCATGAAGCGTAGGTAATAACTTTGCCTCTCTGCATAAGCACACACCCCATGCCAGTGTGTGATGCGTCGCAGTAAACCACAAAATCTTCTATTCCATCCGGTAACGTCAATACAGGAGCGTTGCTCAACCTTTGCTTTAGGACATCAAAGGATTCTTGCTGTTTAGGGCCCTAATCGAACTTTACTTTCTTTCTAGTCAAAGAAGTCAGGGGTGCAGCAATCCTTGAAAAATTTTCAATGAAACGCCTGTAGTAACCTGCCAATCCCAAGAAAGTGCGAATTTCTGTGGGCGTCTTTGGCTTTTGCCAATTCATGACAGCTTCAACCTTAGCGGGATCCACTTGGATACCACGCTCACTAACCACATGTCCAAGGAATTGGACTTCTCGAAGCCAGAATTCACACTTTGAGAATTTGGCATAAAGCTTCTCCTATTGAAGTAGTTAAAGAATACATCGAAGATGCTTCTCATGATCAGCTTGGTTCTTCGAGTAGATGAGGATGTCGTCAATGAAGACGATGACAAATTTGTCCAAGTAGGGCTTGCAGACGCGATTCATGAGATCCATGAATGCGGCAGGTGCATTAGTGAGCCCAAAAGGCATCACTAGGAACTCGTAATGACCATAACGAGTCCTAAATGTAGTCTTGTGAACATCTTCATCTTTAACCTTCAATTGATGATAGCCTGACCTTAAGTCAATCTTTGAGAAGTAACTTGCCCATTGAAGTTGATCGAACAAATCGTCGATCCTGGGCAATGGATACCTATTCTTGACTGTGACTTTATTGAGCTCACGGTAATCGATGCACAGACGCATCGATCAATCCTTCTTCTTGACAAATAGGATTGGCGCTCCCCAAGGAGACGAACTAGGTCTAATGAAACCCTTGGCTAGTAATTCATCTAGTTGTGCCCTCAATTCCTTCATCTCTGTTGGTGCCAACCTATAAGGCGCTCTAGCAACAGGTGCTGCTCCAGGGATGATGTCGATTCTGAATTCCACTTGCATGTCTGGTGGTAACCCAGGTAGTTCTTCAGGAAAAACTTCTGGGTATTCAGAAATGACAGGGATTTCTTCAATCTTGGGCTTCAGCTCGTCAATAGTCACTTGTGCCATGTAGATGACACAACCCTTCTTCAAACACTTAGAGGCCTTGAGCATAGTTACTTGCTCAGGCAGTCCATACTGGGTATCTCCCTGAACGGTAAGTGCTTCACCAGACGAAGTCTTGATCACCACTTGTTTCTTGTTGCAGACAATTTGGGCCTGGTTATGAGATAACCAGTCCATACCCAATACTATGTCAAAACCGGCTAACTTAAAGGGAAGTAGGGACAAAGGAAAAGAGTGGTTCTTAATGGATATGAAACATCCATCTAATATGGTTGAGGCGGTTTCTAAGGTGCCATCTGCTAACTCCACCTCATACTTCACCCTTAAGGTTTTAACAGGTAAATTCAGCAGATTGCAAAATTTATTATCTACGAAAGACTTATCAGCGCCTGAATCAAAAAGTACTCTTGCATAGACATCATTTACAAGGAAAGTACCTGTAATCACATTGTCGTCTTGAACCGCTTCCTTTGCATCCATCCTGAAGACCCTAGCATTGGTCTTCTTTCCTTCATCGGTTTTCTTTGCATATTTCGGGCAATTTGTCTTAATGTGCCCCTTTTCGTTGCAACTGAAGCATGTTGCATCTTTCAGCTTCTTGCAATCCAAGGTCTTGTGTTCCTTGGACTTGCATATACCACATGCAAACGTTCTTGACTGAGTCTGTGAGTTCGACTCAAACCTGCACTTCCCGAAGTGCTGTTTCTTGCAGACTTTGCACTTGGGCTTATCACCAGACTGATGCCCATCCTTCTTGGACTCAGACCCTTTCCTGTGGTCATTGTTTCCTCGGTGCTTCTTGTTTGACCTTCGCGAACTGTCATCTTCACGTTTCCTTTTCTCGGTATCTGTGTTCCTCAGCGATCTCTGTCTGACCGCGTCCAGGGTGAGGGACAAAGATATATCAGTGACAGATCTGAAAGTAGTTGGCCGAGAGGCCTTCACGCTTGCCTTTATTTCTGGGGCTAAATCCCCAATGAAACGAGCTATCCGTTTGGGTTCCGGGGTCACCAGATACGGAACCAATCTTGACAATGTGTTGAAGCTCGTGAGGTAAGCTTGGCAATCCAGATTCTTCATCACCAACGATAGGAAATCAGACTCGATCTTTTCAACCTCATGTTGGGGACAGTAGTTGTCCCTGATGAGGGTAACAAATTGTTCCCATGTCATATTGTATAATGGGATCTTCCCAGTAGCTTGAATCAGCGATCTCCACCAGGCTAAGGCCTCACCTTTAAACGATTGAGATACAAACTTTACCACATCCCTTTCAGCGCATCCGCTGATATCAACCACTGTGTCCATCTCATCCGGCCACGTCATACAGTCAATAGCTCCTTTCTCCCCAGTGAAATCCCGGGGTTTGCAGGAAACAAAGTATTTATAAGAGCAACCCTTATCACGGGGTCCTTGATTCAGCATGATCTTTTGAGACAGATCACTATGATGATTTGAGGAGTGACGATCGTCATCTCCTTTCTTGGGTTCATCCTTCTTGGGAGGTGGCTTGCTGTGAGCCTCAGAGTGAGTTTTAGTCTTTGAATGCGGCGTAGATAGGGGCTTCGAGTCCCACTATATTCTTCATACTGCCGCTCTAAGGCCTTTGTAACAGCGTCGTCTACTAACGCTTTCAGTTCAGCACCCGTTATATTAATTCGGGCGTTATCATTATTCTCCCTTGGGTGACTATTAATTTCATCCGAGTAAGCCATTTTAATTTGAACTGTTACATAAGACAAATGGCAATAGTTTATTTGGGAGTTTATTATAGAATTGTCTTTTATAGCAATTCATTAACCACGGTAAACAGAGACCAGATTTGGTTAATTTGTTAATCATATTTATTTAGGATTTTCATTAAAATTTATCCTAATCATAAAAAAAAACAATAACAGTTCTATTAGTGGCACAAAAGGCCTAGTCACAAGGACATTTTAAATCATAAGCCATGATTTCAGAGAATCAAGGCATGAAGGTTTGAACATAGTTCATTACCTTTTCTGACAGGGAGTCATAGCTACCACTGTCTTTTGTCTCATATGGAAATGAGAAGGGCCCGTAGGCGTTATATTACCAATGTATGGTCAAAATATGATCATCTTAATTGATGATTTAAACCCATGATTCATAGATCATTAAGTTGGGTTAGGAATCTTTTGAAGAATCCTTATATAAGAATGACGTGTGTGATTGTAACGAATCACGTCTGCCAGGAGTGTTAACATGTTTTCAGATGTTAACTGGGATTTGAATCTTTTTAACAGGTTTTACCATATTGGCTAAGTCTTTATAATGACCCACTAGCTAGGTTTTACCTTTTTAAGATTCTTATTAATACTTAACGCAGAACAATCCTATATTGAAATGGTTAATATGGATCCGAATCTAATTGGAGAACTACCGTCTTGGCCCTGTCTTTAAAATGTCATAAGGCTAGGTCTTGTCCCTTTAGATTTTATCATTCTAATATAATGATTGATCAAATATGTAATTTATTTATTTCACATTCTATGTTTATGCATAAAATAAAATGAAAATTTCAATTCAACCATTTCACACAAGTTCTGAACGAGTACAAGCTTGCCCTAAATGGGTCTTTTTATAAAATAACATGCCCGCGCAGGGGCTCAAACAAACAACACACCCACACAGGGGTTTAAGCAAAGACTTGCCCACGCAGGGGCTTAACAAGCAAACATACCCACGCAGGGGTTAAAACAATAAGACAGGCCCACGCAGGGGCTCAACCGAAACAAGGAAAGTACAACCAATAGTTGAAGGATTCAATGGTCCTTCTTGCTCTTCCCTTTTATTAAACTTGTCAATCCCTGGAAGAAACTTTGTCGCTCCCTGCGATCTCTGTGAAAATCTCGCTCGACTTGGTCCAATCTTTGCAGAATTTCTTCCCGTTCGGGTGGGGAAAACCGTGGCGGCTGCGATTGTTGCCGAATTATAGGTCTAGCAGGTATTTGGTACCCATGAGTTGGGTACCCTACTCCCCAAGGAGCTCCATACGGTCCTTCCGGGTGAAGGGCGTTATAGTTGGCCGCTACCAAGTATGGGTCGGCTTCAGCGTAATTATAGTTGGTGTGAGCCGGCTGCTCAAACGGGTTGTACGCCATTGAACCAGTGTAGGCCGGAATCGGGTTATCAAAACCCATCGGTGGTGGCTGCGGTGCAACTGGGTTTGAAGGCCCACCCATTTGCGGGTCTTCATGTAGTGGCGGATAATGACTGCCACTTGAGTGATGAGGGGTGCTGAAATGAAAACCCCCTCCACGCGCGGACATTCGCGCGCCTGTCCTCCTACGCCTCGGCGGTTCTGGAGGTGCTTGATGAACTGGCGGCGGTGGCGTGACTGCCACAAAACGTGAATCCCTAGAGGGATCTTGTTGCTGCTGTTGCTGCTGGTGAGGTGATGAGTGGTGCGAAGGTGTGAAGTACCATTCGTGTTGGTTAAACCTCGCTTGATAGCTATCGGGACCACCGTAGGGTGATCCGTGAAAAGAATATCCGTCAGAGATCTCGATGGGATGGTTGGGGGTCCCTGATGCAGGCTCGATGGGATCCGTGTCCTCGTCCATATCCATCGCATTATCGCCGGAAAAGTGATCCTCCGGTCCCAATGGGTTAAAACCCACGGGTTCTTGTAAGTAGTTTGCCGGGTTAAACCGGCCCTGAAAAATAGGAGTGGGGTTACCAAAGGAATTATGCGAAAGGGATCGCTGAAGAGGTATGTAAGAAGGTTGCGGGTTATCGGGCTCGTTTTCTGGCTGTGGCCCATAGGAGTTACGAAAGGGAGGCGTTGAGCTATGTGAAACAGACCGTCTAGCGGGCTCCACATTGGTCCTCCAGTTCTCTCGAGGATCTGCACTCGCAGTGGTAGTAGGAGCTCGCCTGTGCGAAGGCCCGACTTCGTGATCATTGGGGGCGGTGATTGGCCCCTTGCCTCGCCCTCTTCGTCTGAAAAATCTTGGCGGCATATTTAGACCTGTCAATATAACATAAGATAACAACAAGAATATATAAAATAAAAGACAAAGTTAAAAATAAATTGAAACAAATTTGGATTGTTCCTATGTTCTTTGTCTAGACTCGAAAATTTTGGAATGTGCAATTGTGTCACTGAGATTAAACACAAAAGGCTAGTGTTTAACTCGCTCAGCGTTGGCACTGATACCAACCTGTCACACCCCGATATTTCCACGTTTGACCGGTGGGCCCGGTGGGGGAGTATCGTGACGTGGTTGGCAACATTACAGTCAAACAACACAATATTTAAAATGCACAGCGGAAGCAAATGAAAGATATATTTCAACCGAATAACATATTGTAATATCAAGTATCACAACAGTCGAAAGTTTATCCACAGGTGGATCAAAATAAATGGAAACAGTAGTTCAACAGACTTTAGGCATCTTAAGCTTGCGAGACTCTTATTGATGCTAAGGAGAAATCCAGCCTATTACGAGTAGTACCTGCATTTAATCTTTTTGGGAAAATACGTCAATTTACACTGGTAAAT
>JARYGA010048039.1:0-11413 GCA_030545235.1 Helianthus tuberosus
TGTAAAACTAAAATGGGATATAACGGGCTAGGATTCGAGTTACAGGAACAAGGGCCAAACCAACCACCCAAGAATGGAATCGTCGAGCGAAAACACTTGACAACCTCCTGGACGCAGCTTTTCTTGCCACCAGACCTTTCTACATCAATTAGGAATCTGATGCCGTCAATAAACACATTCCTTACATTGTAGCCTTTTTTTGAGTGTTTATTTTTTGGTGTCTAATCCACATATATATCAACACTGCTCTTGATTTTCTTGACTGTATATCTCTTAAATGTCAACATATACATGTGTAATTTAGTTTACGAAGATTTTTCAATGCCGAGAACCTCGATCAGAGAGTAAAAAAGGCGTAAGGTTCACAATGGTGTAAAACTAAAATGGGATATACCGGGCTAGGATTCGAGTTACAGGAATAAGGGCCAAACCAACCACCCAAGAATGGAATCGTCGAGCGAAAACACTTAACAACCTCCTTGAAGCAGCTTTTCTTGCCACCAGACCATTCTCCATCAATTAGGAATCTGATGCCGTCACTAAACACATTCCTTAAATTGTAGCAATTTTTTGAGTGTTTATTTTTTGGTGTCTAATCCGCATATATATCACCATTGCTCTTGATTTTCTTGACTGTATATCTCTTAAATATCAACATATACACGTGCGATTTAGTTTACGAACATTTTTCAATTCTGAGGACCTCGATCAGAGAGTAAAAAAGGTGTAAGGTTCACAATGGTGTAAAACTAAAATGGGATATACCGGGCTAGGATTCGAGTTACAGGAACAAGGGACAAATCAACCACCCAAGAATGGAATCGTCGAGCGAAAACACTTAACAACCTCTTGGAAGCAGCTTTTCTTGCCACCAGACCTTTCTCCATCTATTAGGAATCTGATGCCGTCACTAAACACATTCCTTAAATTTTAGCCAGTTTTTTGAGTGTTTATTTTTTGGTGTCTAATCCGCATATATATATCACCATTGCTCTTGATTTTATTGACTATATATCTCTTAAATGTCAACATATACACGTGTGATTTAGCTTACGAAGATTTTTCAATGCCAAGAGCCTCGATCAGAGAGCAAAAAAGGCGTAAGCTTCACATTAGTGTAAAGCTAAAATGGGATATACCTGGCTATGATTCGAGTTACAGGAACAAGGGCCAAACCAACCAACCAAGAATGAAATCGTCGAGCGAAAACACTTGACAACCTCCTGGAAGCAGCTTTTTCTTGCCACCAGACCTTTCTCCATCAATTAGAAATCTGATGTCGTCACAAAACACATTCCTTAAATTGTTGCCATTTTTTAAGTCTTTATTTTTTGGTGTCTAATCCGCATATATATCACCATTGCTCTTGATTTTCTTGACTGTATATCTCTTAAATGTCAACATATACATGTGTGATTTAGTTTACAAAGATTTTTCAATGCCGAGAACCTTGATAAGAAAGTAAAAAAGGCGTAAGGTTTTCAATTGTGTAAAACTAAAATGGGATATATAGGGCTAGGATTCGAGTTACAGGAACAAGGGCCAAACCAACCACCCAAGAATGGAATCGTCGAGTGAAAACACTGGACAACCTCCTGGAAGCAGCTTTTCTTGCCACTAGACCTTTCTCCATCCATTAGGAATCTGATGCCGTCACTAAACAAATTCCTTAAATTGTAGCCATTTTATGAATGTTTATTTTTTGGTGTCTAATCCGCATATATATCACCATTGCTCAGGATTTTCTTGACTGTATATCTCCTAAATGTCAACATATACCCGTGTGATTTTGTTTACGAAGATTTTTCAATGCCGAGAACCTCGATCAGAGAGTAAAAAAGGCGTAAGGTTCAAAATCGTGTAAAACTAAAATGGGATATACCGGGCTAGGATTCGAGTTACAGGAACAAGGGCTAAACCAACCACCCAAGAATGGAATCGTCGAGCGAAAACACTTGATAACCTCTTGGAAGCAACTTTTCTTGCCACCAGACCTTTCTCCATCAATTAGGAATCCGATGCCGTCACTAAACACATTTTTTAAAATGTAGCCATTTTTTGAGTGTTTATTTTTTGGTGTCTAATCCGCATATATATTACCATTGCTCTTTATTTTTTTGACTGTATATCTCTTAAATGTCAACATATACACGTGTGATTTAGTTAACAAAGATTTTTCACTGCCGAGAACCTAGATCAGAGAGTAAAAAAGGTGTAAGGTTCACAATGGTGTAAAACTAAAATGGGATATACCGGGCTAAGATTTGAGTCACAGGTACAAGGGCCAAACCAACCACTCAATAATGAAATCGTCGAGTGAAAACACTTAACAACCTCTTGGAAGAAGCTTTTCTTCCCACCAGACCTTTCTCCATCTATTAGGAATCTGATGCCGTCACTAAATACATGCCTTAAATAGTAGCCATTTTTTGAGTGTTTATTTTTTGGTGTCTAATCAGCATATATATCACCATTACTCTTGATTTTCTTGACTGTATATCTCTTAAATGTCAACATATACACGTGTGATTTAGTTTACGAATATTTTTCAATGCCGAAAACCTCGATCAGAGAGTAAAAAAGGCGTAAGGTTCACAATAGTATAAAACTAAAATGGGATATACCGGGCTAGGATTCGAGTTATAAGAACAAGGGCCAAACCAACCACCCAAGAAAGGAATCGTCGAGCGAAAACACTTGACAACCTCCTGTAAGCAGCTTTTCTTGCCAGAAGACCTTTCTCCATCATTTGGAAATCTGATGTCGTCACTAAACACATTCCTTAAATTGTAGCCATTTTTTGAGTGTTTATTTTTTGGTATCTAATCCGCATATATATCACCATTGCTCTTGATTTTTTTGACTGTATATCTCTTAAATGTCAACATATACACGTGTGATTTAGTTAACGAAGATTTTTCACTGCCGAGAACCTCGATCAGAGAGTAAAAAAGGCGTAAGGTTCACAATGGTGTAAAACTAAAATAGGATATACCGGGCTAGGATTTGAGTTACAGGAACAAGGGCCAAACCAACCACCCAAGAATGGAATCGTCGAGTGAACACACTTGACAACCTCCTGGAAGCAGCTTTTCTTGCCACCAGACCTTTCTCCATCAATTAGGAATCAGATGCCGTCACTAAACACATTCCTAAAATTGTAGCCATTTTATGAATGTTTATTTTTTAGAGTCTAATACGCATATATATCACCATTGCTCAGGATTTTCTTGACTGTATATCTCTTAAATGTCATCATATACACGTGTGATTTAGTTTACGAAGATTTTTCAATGCCGAGAACCTCGATCAGAGAGTAAAAAAGGCGTAAGGTTCACAATGGTGTAAAACTAAAATGGGATATACCGGGCTAGGATTCGAGTTACAGGAACAATGGCCAAACCAACCATCCAAGAATGGAATCGTCGAGCCAAAACACTTGACAACCTCTAGAAGCAGCTTTTCTTGCCACCAGACCTTTCTCCATCAATTAGCAATCTGATACCGTCACTAAACACATTCCTTAAATTGTAGCCATTTTTGAGTGTTTATTTTTTGGTGTCTAATCCGCATATATATCACCATTGCTCTGGATTTTCTTGACTGTATATCTCTTAAATGTTAACATATACATGTGTGATTTAGTTTTCAAAGATTTTTCAATGCCGAGAACCTCTATCAGAGAGTAAAAAAGGCGTAAGGCTCACAATGGTGTAAAACTAAAATGGGAAATACTGGGCTAGGATTCGAGTTATAGGAATAAGGGCCAAACCAACCACCCAAGAATGGAATCGTCGAGTGAAAACACTTGAAAACCTCCTGGAAGCAGCTTTTCTTGCCACTAGACATTTCTCCATCCATTAGGAATCTGATGCCGTCACTAAACACATTTCCTAAATTGTAGCCATTTTATGAATGTCTATTTTTTGGTGTCTAATCCGCATATATATCACCATTGCTCGGGATTTTCTTGACTGTATATCTCTTAAATGTCAACATATACTCGTTTGATTTAGTTTACGAAGATTTTTCAATGCCGAGAACTTCGAGCTGAGAGTAAAAAAGGCGTAAGGTTCACAATGGTGTAAAACTAAAATGGGATATACCGGACTAGGATTCGAGTTCCCGGAACAAGGGCCAAACCAACCACCCAAGAATGGAATCGTCGACCGAAAACACTTGACAACCTCTTGGAAGCAGCTTTTCTTACCACCAGACCTTTCTCCATCTATTAGGAATCTGATGCTGGTACTAAACACATTCCTTAAATTGTAGCCAGTTTTGAGTATTTATTTTTTGGTGTCTAATCCGCATATATATTACCATTGCTCTTGATTTTCTTGACTGTGTGGCTCTTAAATGTCAACATATACACGTGTGATTTAGTTTACGAAGATTTTTCAATGCCGAGAACCTCGATCAGAGAGTTAAAAAGGCGTAAGGTTCACAACGGTGTAAAACTAAAATGGGATATAACGGGCTAGAATTCGAGTTACTGGAAAAAGGGGCAAACCAACAACCCAAGAATGGAATCGTCGAGCGAAAACACTTGACAACCTCCTGGAAGCAGCTTTTCTTGCCACCAAACCTTTCTCCAACAATTAGGAATATAATGTCGTCACTAAACACATTCCTTAAATTGTAACCATTTTTTGAGTGTTTATTTTTTGGTGTCTAATCCGCATATATATCACCATTGCTCTTGATTTTCTTGACTGTATATCTCTTAAATATAAACATATACACGTGTGATTTAGTTTACGAAGATTTTTCAATGCCGAGAACCTCGATCGGAGAGTAAAAAAGGCGTAAAGTTCACAATGGTGTAAAACGAAAATGGGATGTACCAGGCTAGGATTCGAGTTACAGGAAAAAGGGCCAAACCAAACACTAAAGAATAGAATCGTCGAGCGAAAACACTTGACAACCACCTGGAAGCAGCTTTTCTTGCCACCAGACCTTTCTCCATCAATTAGGAATCTGATGCCGTCACTAAACACATTCCTTAAATTGTAACCATTTTATGAATGTTTATTTTTTGGTGTCTAATCCGCATATATATCACCATTGCTCAGGATTTTCATGACTGTATATCTCATAAATGTCAACATATACACGTGTGATTTAGTTTACGGAGATTTTCAATGTCGAGAACCTCGATCAGAGAGTAAAAAAGGCGTAAGGTTCACAAAGGTGTAAACTAAAATGGGATATACCGGGCTAGGATTCGAGTTACAGGAACAAGGGCCAAACCAACCACCCAAGAATGGAATCGTCGAGCGAAAACACTTGGAAACCTCTTGTAAGCAGCTTTTCTTGCCAACAGACCTTTCTCCATCAATTAGGAATTTGATGCCGTCCCTAAACACATTCCTTAAATTGTAGTCATTTTTTGAGTGTTTATTTTTTGGTGTCTAATCCGCATATATATCACCATTGCTCTTGATTTTCTTGACTGTGCATCTCTTAAATGTCAACATATACATGTGTGATTTTGTTTTGGAAGATTTTTCAATACCGAAAAACTCGACCAGAGAGTAAAAAACGCGTAAGGTTCACAATGGTGTAAAACTAAAATGGGATATACAGGGCTAGGATTCGAGTTAAAGGAACAAGGGCCAAACCAACCACCCAAGAATGGAATCGTCGAGCGAAAACACTTTACAACCTCCTGGAAGCAGCTTTTCTTGCCAACAGACCTTTCTCCATCAATTAGGAATTTGATGCCGTCACTAAACACATTCCTTAAATCGTAGCCATTTTTTGAGTGTTTATTTTTTGATGTCTAATCCGCATATATATCACCATTGCTCTTGATTTTCTTGACTGCCTGTCTCTTAAATGTCAACATATACACGTGTGATTTAGTTTACGAAGATTTTTCAACGCCGAGAACCTCGATCAGAGAGTAAAAAAGGCGTAAGGTTCACAATGGTGTAAAACCAAAATGGGATATACCAGGTTAGAATTCGAGTTACAGGAACAAGGGCCAAACCAACCACCCAAGAATGGAATCGTCGAGCGAAAACACTTGACAACCTCCTGGAAACAGCTTTTCTTGCCACCAGACCTTTCTCCATCAATTAGGAATCTGATGCTGTCACTAAACTCATTCCTTAAATTGTAGCTATTTTTTTAGTGTTTGTTTTTTGGTGTCTAATACGCATATATATCACCATTGCTCTTGATTTTCTTAAATGTATATCTCTTAAATGAAACATATACACGTGTGACTTAGTTTACAACGATCTTTCAATGCCGAGAACGTCGATAAGAGAGTAAAAAGGGCGTAAGGTTCACAATTGCGTAAAACTAAAATGGGATATACCAGGCTAGGGTTCGAGTTACATGAACTAGGGCCAAACCAACCACCCAAGAATGGAATCGTCGAGCGAAAACACTTGACAACCTCCAGGTAGCAGCTTTTCTTGCCACCAGACATTTCTCCATCAATTCGGAATCTGATGCCGTCACTAAACACATTCTTTAAATTGTAGCCATTTTTTTAGTGTTGATTTTTGGTGTCTAATCCGCATATATATCACCATTGCTCTTGATTTTCTTGACTGTATATCTCTTAAATGTCAACATATACACATGTGATTTAGTTTACGACGATTTTTTAATGTCGAGAACCTCGATCCGAGAGTAAAAAAGGCGTAAGGTTCACAATGGTGTAAAACTAAAATGGGATATACCGGGCTAGGATTCGAGTTACAGAAACAAGGGCCAAACCAACCACCCAAGAATAGAATCATCGAGCGAAAACACTTGGCAACCTCCTGGAAGCAGCTTTTCTTACCACCAGACCTTTCTCCATCAATTAGGAATCTGATGCCGTCACTAAACACATTCCTTAAATTGTAGACATTTTTTGGGTGTTTATTTTTTGGTGTCTAATCCGCATATATATCACCATTGCTCTTGATTTTCTTAACTGTATATCTCTTAAATGTCAACATGTACACGTGTGATTTAGTTTACGAAGATTTTTCAATGCCGAGAACCTCGATCAGAGAGTAAAATAGGCGTGAGGTTCACAATGGTGTAAAACTAAAATGGGATATACCGGGCTAGAATTCGAGTTACAGGAACAAGGGCCAAACCAACCACCCAAGAATGGAATCGTCGAGCGAAAACACTTGGCAACCTCTTGGAAGCAGCTTTTCTTGCCACCAGACCTTTCTCCATCAATTAGGAATTTGATGCCGTCCCTAAACACATTCCTTAAATTGTAGCCATTTTTTAGTGTTTATTTTTTGGTGTCTAATCTGCATATATATCACCATTGCTCTTGATTTTCTTGACTGTGCATCTCTTAAATGTCAACTTATACACGTGTGATTTTGTTTAGGAAGACTTTTCAATACCGAGAACCTCGACCAGAGAGTAAAAAAGGCGTAAGGTTCACAATGGTGTAAAACTAAAATGTGATATACAGGGCTAGGATTCGAGTTAAAGGAACAAGGGCCAAACCAACCACCCAAGAATGGAATCGTCGAGCGAAAACACTTGACAACCTCCTGGAAGCAGCTTTTCTTGCCACCAGACCGTTCTCCATCAATTAGAAATCTGATGCTGTCACTAAACTCATTCCTTAAATTGTAGCTATTTTTTAGTGTTTGTTTTTTGGTGTCTAATACGCATATATATCACCATTGCTCTTGATTTTCTTAAATGTATATCTCTTAAATGAAACAAATACACGTGTGATTTAGTTTACAACGATCTTTCAATGCCGAGAACGTCGACAAGAAAGTAAAAAAGGCGTAAGGTTCACAATTGAGTAAAACTAAAATGGGATATACCAGGCTAGGGTTCGAGTTACATGAACAAGGGCCAAACCAACCACCCAAGAATGGAATCGTCAAGCGAAAACACTTGAGAACCTCCTGGAAGTAGCTTTTCTTGCCACCAGACCTTTCTCCTTCAATTAGGAATCTGATGCCGTCACAAAACACATTTCTTAAATTATAGCCATTTTTTGAGTGTTTATTTTTTGGTGTCAAATCCGCATATATATCACCACCGCTCTTGATTTTCTTGACTGTATATCTCTTAAATGTCAACATATATAGGTGTGATTTAGTTTACGAAGAATTTTCAATGCCGAGAACCTCGATCAGAGAGTAAAAAAGGCGTATGGTTCATAACGGTGTAAAACTAAAATGGGATATACCGGGTTCGAGTTACAAGAACAAGGGCCAAACCAACCACTCAAGAATGGAATCGTCGAGCGAAAACACTTGACAACATCCTGGAAGCAGCTTTGCTTGCTACCAGACCTTTCTCCATCAATTAGGAATCTGATGTCGTCACTAAACACATTCCTTAAATTATAGCCATTTTTTAGTGTTTATTTTTTGGTGTCTAATCCGTAGATATATCACCATTGCTCTTGATTTTCTTGACTGTATATCTCTTAAATGTCAACATATACACGTGTGATTTAGTTTAAAAAGATTTTTCAATGCCAAGAACCTCGATCAGAGAGTAAAAAAGGCGTAAGGTTCACAATGGTGTAAAACTAAAATGGGATATACCGGGCTAAGATTCGAGTTACAGGAACAAGGGCCAAACCAACCACTCAAGAATGGAATCATCGAGCGAAAACACTTGACAACCTCCTGGAAGCAGCTTTTCTTGCTACCAGACCTTTCTCTATCAATTAGGAATCTGATGTCGTCACTAAACACATTCCTTAAATTATAGCCATTTTTTAGTGTTTATTTTTGGTGTCTAATCCGCAGATATATCACCATTGCTCTTGATTTTCATGACTGTGTGTCTCTTAAATGTCAACATATACACGTGTGATTTACTTTACGAAGATTTTTCAATGCCGAGAACCTCGATCAAAGAGTAAAGAAGGCGTAACGTTCACTAAGGTGTAAAACTAAAATTGGATATACCGGGCTAGAATTCGAGTTACAGGAACAAGAGCCAAACCAACCACCCAAGAATGGAATCGTCTAGCGAAAACACTTGACAAGCTCCTGGAAGTAGCTTTTCTTGCCACCAGACCTTTCTCCATCAATTAGAAATCTGATGCCGCCACTAAACACTTTCCTTAAATTGTAGCCATTTTTTAAGTGTTTATTTTTTGGTGTCGAATCCACATATATATATCACCATTGCTCTTGATTTTCTTGACTGTATATCTCTTAAATGTCAACATATACACATGTGATTTAGTTTACGAAGATCTTTCAATGCAGAGAACCTAGATAAGAGAGTAAAAAAGGCGTAAGGTTCACAATGGTGTAAAACTAAAATGGGATATACCGGGCTAGGATTCGTTACAGGAATAAGTGCCAAACCAACCACCCAAGAATGGAATCGTCGAGCGAAAACAATTAACAACCTCCTGGAAGCAGCTTTTCATGCCACCAGACCTTTCTCCATCAATTAGGAATCTGATGCCGTCACTAAACACATTCCTTAAATTGTAGCCATTTTTTGAGTGTTTATTTTTTGGTATCTAATCCGCATATATATCTCCATTGCTCTTGATTTTCTAGACTGTATATCTCTTAAATGTCAACATATACACGTGTGATTTAGTTTACGAATTTTTTTCAATGCCGAGAACCTCGAGCAGAGAGTAAAAAAGGCGTAAGGTTCACAATGGTGTAAAACTAAAATGGGATATACCGGGCTAGGATTCGAGTTATAGGACCAAGGGCCAAACCAACCACCCAGGAATGGAATCGTCGAGCGAAAACACTTGACAACCTCCTTGAAGCAGCTTTTCTTGCCACTAGACCTTTCTCCATCAATTAGGAATTTAATGTCGTCACTAAACACATTCCTTAAATTGTAGCCAATTTTTGATTGTTTATTTTGTGGTGTCTAATCCGCATATATATCACCATTGCTCTTGATTTTCTTGACTGTATATCTCTTAAATGTCAACATATACACGTGTGATTTAGTTTACGTAGATTTTTCAACGCCAAGAACCTCGATCAGAGAGTAAAAAAAGCGTAAGGTTCACAATGGTGTAAAACTAAAATGGGATATACCGGGCCAGGATTCGAGTTACAGGAACAAGGGCCAAACCAACCACCCAAGAATGGAATCGTCGAGCGAAAACACTTGACATCCTCCTGGAAGCAGTTTTTCTTGCCACCAGACCTTTCTCCATTAATTAGGAATCTAATGCCGTCACTAAACACATTCCTTAAATTGTAGCCTTTTTCTGAGTGTTTATTTTTTTGTGTCTAATACGCATATATATCACCATTGCTCTTGATTTTGCTTACTGTATATCTCTTAAATGTCAACATATACACATGTGATTTAGTTTACGAAGATTTTTCAATGCCGAGAACCTCGATCAGAGAGTAAAAAAGGCGTAAGGTTCACAATGGTGTAAAACTAAAATGGGATATACCGGGCTAGGATTCGAGTTACAGGAACAAGGGCCAAACCAACCACCCAAGTATGGAATCGTCGAGCGAAAACACTTGACAACCTCCTTAAAGCAGCTTTTCTTGCCACTAGACCTTTCTCCATCAATTAGGAATTTAAAGCCGTCACTAAACACGTTCCTTAAATTGTAGCCACTTTTTGAGTGTTTATTTTTTGGTGCCTAATCCGCATATATATCACCATTGCTCTTGATTTTCTTGAATGTATACCTCTTAAATGTCAACATATACACGTGTGACTTAGTTTACGAAGATATTTCAATGCCAAGAACCTCGATCAGAGAGTAAAAAAGGTGTCAGGTTCACAGTGGTGTAAAACTAAAATGGGATATACCGGGCTAGGATCCGAGTTACAGGAACAAGGGCTAAACCAACCACCCAAGAATGGAATCGTCGAGCGAAAATACTTGACAACCTCCTTGAAGCAGTTTTTCTTGCCACCAGACCTTTCTCCATCAACTAGGAATCTAATGCCGTCACTAAACACGTTCCTTAAATTATAGCCATTTTTTTAGTGTTTATTTTTTGGTGTCTTATCCGCATATATATCACTATTGCTCTTGGTTTTCTTGACTGTATGTCTCTTAAATGTCAACATATACACGTGTGATTTAGTTTACGAAGATTTTTCAATGCCGAGAACCTCGATCAAAGAGTAAAAAAGGCGTAAGGTTCACATTGGTGTAAAACTAAAATGGGATATACCGGGCTAGGATTCGAGTTACAGGAACAAGGGCCAAACCAACCACCCAAGAATGGAATCGTCGAGCGAAAACACTTGACAACCTCCTGCAAGCAGTTTTTCTTGCCACCAGACCTTTCTCCATCAATTAGGAATCTGATGCCGTCACTAAACACATTCCTTAAATTGTAGCCATTTTTGGAGTGTTTATTTTTTGATGTCTAATCCGCATATATATCACCATTGCTCTAGATTTTCTTAACTGTATATCTCAAAAATGACAACATATACACGTGTG
>JARYGA010048041.1:0-29337 GCA_030545235.1 Helianthus tuberosus
ATCAAGTTACTATTCCAAGATCGACCTTCGATCTGGATACCATCAGTTAAGGATACAAGAGGAAAGCGTACCAAAGACTGCATTCAGAACATGCTATGGGCATTATGAGTTTCTTGTGATGCCATTCGGACTGACGAATGCGCCAGCGGTCTTTATGGATCTGATGAACCGCGTATGCAAACTATATCTCGATAAATTCGTGATTGTATTTATCGATGATATCCTGATTTACTCGCGAACGAAAGAAGAACACGAGCAACATCTCATAACTATTCTGGAACTACTGAAGAAAGAGAAGCTTTATGCAAAGTTCTCGAAATGCGAATTCTGGATTCGCGAAGTACAATTTCTTGGTCACGTTGTGAATGAGAAGGGCATTCATGTAGACCCATCCAAGATTGAAGCAATAAAGAATTGGGAAGCTCCCAAGACCCCAACTGAAGTTCGACAATTTTTGGGCCTAGCGGGCTATTATCGGCGATTCATCGAGAATTTCTCCAAGATAGCTCAACCGCTAACCACCCTTACACAGAAAGACAAGAAATACGACTGGGGTGACAAGCAGGAAGAAGCCTTCCAGCTACTTAAAAGTAAGCTATGCGATGCGCCAATACTATCATTACCCGAAGGCACTGAAGACTTCATGGTATACTGCGACGCCTCACGACAAGGTTTGCGTTGCGTGCTCATGCAATGCCAGAAGGTCATCGCTTATGCTTCAAGACAATTGAAGGTGCATGAAAGAAACTATACCACTCACGACCTGGAGCTAGGCGCAGTGGTATTCGCCTTGAAGATCTGGCAACACTATCTATATGGTACTCGATGTACAATCTTCACAGATCACAAAAGCCTACAACACATATTTGATCAGAAAGAACTAAACATGCGACAGCGACGTTGGGTCGAGCTGCTGAACGATTATGACTGTGAGATTAAGTACCATCCTGGAAAAGCAAACGTTGTAGCAGACACACTAAGTCGAAAAGAAAGGGTTGAGAACCTAAGGGTTTGGGCGTTAGAAATGACTATTCGAACGAACTTCACTGCACGTATTCGTGATGCACAACAAGAAGCTCTTAAAGGAGAAAACCGTAAAGCTGAATACCTCCGGGGTATGTTGAAATATATGGTGCCAAATGAAGAAGGAGCCTTATACTTTAAAAAGCGTATTTGGGTTCCGCTCTATGGTGGCATACGAGAAGTCATCCTTGATGAAGCGCACAAGTCAAAATACTCGATCCATCCAGGATCGGACAAAATGTATCAAGACTTGAAAGAATATTATTGGTGGCCGAGACTCAAGAGCGACGTTGCTGTTTATGTTGGAAAATGCCTAACCTGTGCTAAGGTTAAGGCTGAATATTAGAAACCGTCCGGCCTACTACAACAACCAGAGATACCCATGTGGAAGTGGGAGCAAATCTCGATGGACTTTATAACGAAATTACCCAGGACCCCGAGAGGGCACGATATGATATGGGTGATAGTTGATCGATTGACGAAATCTGCGCATTTCCTACCAATCCGAGAAAAGGATAGCACTGGAAAGCTAGCTGAGATATACTTAAAAGAAATTGTGGCACGTCATGGAGTGCCAATCTCCATTATTTCAGAAAGAGATGGACGCTTTGTCTCAAGAATCTGGCAATCTTTTCAGGAAGCCTTTGGATCTCAACTAGATCTAAGCACGACATTCCATCCACAAACAGACGGCCAGAGTGAACGGACTATACAAACGTTAGAATGTATGCTTCGCGCATGTGTCATGGATCTAGGCGGCAGCTGGGATACTCATCTACCTTTAGTTGAGTTTTCCTAAAATAACAGCTATCATACGAGCATAAAAGCCGCACCGTTCGAAGCTCTGTATGGCCGCAAGTGCCGATTGCCTTTATGTTGGGCAGAAGCTGGAGACAAACGTATGGTTGGTCCTGAACTTGTACAAGAGACAACTGACAAGATTATGCAGATCCGAGAGCGCATTAAGGCGGCTCGAGATCGACAAAAGAGCTACGCTGATCGAAGACGAAAACCATTAGAATTCGAGGTGGGAGACGAAGTCTTGTTAAAGGTCTCACCTTGGAAGGGCGTAGTAAGATTTGGAAAGCGTGGAAAGCTGAATCCATGATACATCGGACCATTCAGAATCTTGGAAAGAATTGGTACTGTGGCGTACAAGTTGGAGTTACCGGAAGAACTTAATGGAGTACATGAGACGTTTCATGTATCCAACCTCAAGAAGAGTCCAACATAAGCAAACGTGATCATCCCTGCCGATGAAGTGCATATTGATGATGCCCTTCGATTTACAGAACAACCCGTTGAGGTTACCGACTGGAAAGTCAACAAGACCAGGAGGAGCACTGTCAAACTTGTCAAAGTACGTTGGAACTCTAAGCACGGACCCGAGTACACGTGGGAACGTGAAGACCAGTTCAAAGAAAAGTACCCCCACCTGTTCAAGAAAACTCTTGCGAGAGATAGATCAACCTGAATTTCGGGACGAAATTCTTTTAACGGGGGGAGACTGTGACAACTTGCACCAAACCGGTAATTTCCGTACACTTTGATTATTATTTAATGACTGCAATTATGTGCTTTAATGTCAACATTATCTGATTTCATGCTATACATGTGAATTCATGCACGTTTATTACTACAAGAATTACTTTATGCATTAATGAAGAGCGTTGCGTCAAAAATACTAGTAAACTCACCGGTAAGACACATTGTGTCAACAATTCTGCAGAAAGCAGTTAGACAATGGAATTGGAGCCTAGGTGTAGGTCCAATGAAAAGAACACATTAAAACCCAAGAGTACATACAAGGGTTAACATATAGACATTCCGGAAGCTAAAATAAGCACTAGAAAGCACCCGAAATGCACTTTAAGTGCAGAATTTCAGTAAATTCAGCTATAATCAACATTATGACACTGAAATATTATGTAGAAATTATGATTTATCATCCAGAATACTTCTCTAAGTGTCGGGAATTAAAAGTGTCACAAAAAGATACTTGAAAGACACTAAACGGTGCAATTTAGCACTTTAATGAACCGGTATCTAACCGAACAATCGGACGTTACCCGGAACACTAAAATATTATTAGAAACCTTGTTTTATCATTTCTAAGCTAGTTATGATCCCCGAACACTTTAACACCCACTAAAATATCTAGTAACTAATATAACTAACTAGATACTTGATATTTAATCCTAAACTAACTAAACTAGTTTTAACCTATACTATTACCCCCCCCCCCACCTAGTTGCGGCCCTAACATGTCCCCCACCTTGTGATTTCTTTTGTTAAAATAATGGATCTTGTCTCCCCTTATTTTACATATTACACAATGGAGAATAAGGAGCTAGTAGTTTATAAGATGGACTTGAAGATCTTAACCTCATAACTTCACATAACACTTCAACACACCATCTCCTTCTCCTTCCTCTCCTTACCTACGGCTTCAACCATACACCCACACACATCCATTTCAAACTCCATATCAAGCATTCTAAGGTGACTCCAAGGTGTAAGAAGCTAAGTTAGGGAGTGTGGAAGCAACGGAACTTGAAGGACCTTCTTCGTTTTCTATTAACCACCTCATTTCTCCTCTTGAACATCCCTAGCCTTGAGCTAGTGGTAAGAACATCCTACACTTCAAATATCATCTTATTTAAGTGGTTAAAGTAGGATACATGATGATAATCTTAAAGAACACTAAGAATTACAAGAATGAAACATAGACATAAGCTCTAAATATAAAGAAATCATGTTGTTTTAGTGTTGATATACTTGTTGATTATTGTTTGTTTGTAGAAATGATGTAGATCCTCATATAATCTTGCTAGATCATGATTAAAAACATAATCTAGCAAGATGAGGGGATGGACATGTTAAAGGTTATGAATCATCCTCACAAAAAGTCATGAACTTGAATAAATATGATGTTTCTTGTAAAATGATGAACAAGTAAGTTTAAAGTCTTGTAAATCTAAATATTTCAAGTATGATTTACCAAGAAACCAAGTTAAAAATACAAGTTTCACTAAACCTTGGTTCTTACATAAATAAACATCATTTTTAGTGGATAACAAAGAAAAGAAACACATGTGTAACAAGAAAAATACATGAAGAAGTATTTTTAGAAAACATGAACATAAGTTGTAAAGAATCATATTCTTTAAAAATGGAGTTTTTAAAGAAGCAACCACACTTTAAAGGGGTAACAAGACTTACTAAATACACTGCATTTTTATAAATTATCAAGTTCATGAAATAGAGAAATTGATGTATATTGTTGATGTTTGTTGTTGAAATTGATGGATGATAATTAAAAGAAAATAAACACATGTTTTGAAAACATGGGAAACCTCCATTTTTAGGGGAACTCTGTCAAAATTTTTATAAATTTTGACACTTAGAAAAATATAAGTTATTGAGAAACTTATTCCCTAAAAATGTATCTAAAATTATTTACCAAGTTTCCCTAATTCTTTTTATTTATGATTAAGAAATGATGATTTCTTCAAGATTAAAATTGATATTAAGTAGGCATATTTTTTAGAAAAATATATATATATATTGATCACCAAGTTTTGTGCTAAGTGTATGTAGTATGTAATATACGTGATAGTGTATTAGGACTTGAAAATACACTAAATACTCTTGAGGAGTGAATACACAAAAACACATACAACATACAAGATACATAATTCGGGTGCAAAACACAAGAAACTTATATTTATTTTTAAGAAAATAATATAAGTAAGACACATAGTTAAAAATATAAATTATTTTTAACACAATGATACATATACAAAAGATAGTGACTTGTGCTTGTGTGATACAAGTCTAGTGACTAACAATAATAAAACACGTTTAGGTCACGACGCATTATAAGCAAAACCCGGTGAAGTTTACGACGCAAGGAACGCAAAGTTATGAGTTCATGCTCCCCCTTTTCTCTTAACTGTTTTCAGTTTTTTAACTTCAGGGGTGAAATACATGTTGCAAATATTACAATGTTTATAAATGGTATGATACAAAAACAAGAAGCACTATTGGTGATAACTAGTACCAAGTATGATGCGTTTTAAGAAATGATACGAGAAATCGTGCCACGAATAGGGTACCATAAGCACCATTAATCGTGTGCATACTTAGACCGCAGAACAAAAGGTTAGATCTAACGGGTGTCCGGGCAGCCACACTCTCGGTGAACACTAGTACCGAGTAGTGCTTTTGTGTCTCCGTCGTGAATCGACAACTAGAAAAATGCCTATGGTTTGGTGACTTCCTATGCCGTGTCACATGTTAATGGCCTTGCAACCCATTAACTATACAAGAATACTTTATTTGTACGAGGTTCGTACACAAGAATACTATATTTGTACGAAGTTCGTACACAAGAATACTTTATTTGGTTCATACCACAAGAATACTTTATTTTTACAAGATACTTACCATGTTTTCATACAAAGTATACAAACATGTCCAACACAAAACTGCATGAATTCACACCAACATTATGTTGACGTTTTTCCAAAACTCACATGTATTTCAGGTAACTAAGGTGGATGTTCGCGCGGTCTTACTTATGCTCTTGGATGTCGTCTATGTTACGTTTAAATAAAGTTGTAGACTTTCAGACAATATGTTGTCTCGTGATGTAAACACTAAAACTATGATTTCGATTTTGTAATGTTTGGTATTCGAAGTTATTTTATGAGCATGTAGTATGTTTACTAATCGTACGCAATGAAAACCTTTCATGATCACACCTCGTGCTTCCGCCGCAGAAAGGGGTGTGACATCATTCGCCCTAGCACCTCTCCTGGGGGCGCACCTGTCCTCTTCGTCAAAAAGAAGGATGGATTGTTCCGAATGTGCATCGACTACAGGGAACTGAATAAGCTTACCATCAAGAATCGCTATTGTAACGCCCGCGTCCCTAGACTTTTAGTTAAATTGTCACTTTTAGCCCCTATACCTTGAGTTATGTGATACTTTTGATACTTGGTGAAACTTATTCTATGAGGCTATGATTCTATCAAACTATGATTCTTGATACTTGATACTTGGAAACTATGATTCTATGATTCTATGAGACTTGATACTATGATTCTTGATGCTTGGAATCTAGAGTCTTGACTCTTGATACTTTGGTGCTTGACTCTTGAGGCTCGTACAACTTGAGACTTGGTTGAACGAGGGACTGGAGTCTTGTCACTGGCGGAAACTATGGATACTTTTGTGTGTTAATGATGTAATCTAGTACTATTACACAATAATACGTAACGCAACGCTTAATCTAACTCAAAGACGGCTGTACGGAAAATATGGGATTGACCGAGTGGCAATACGATCGGATGACTAACCGATCAGATGGTCACTCGACCGAGCCGCCATCCGATCCGAGTGCACACCGCCTTCACTCACTCTAACACTATAAATTGGCCTGTCACATCATCACTTTCACTGATGTGACAGCCTCACTCGATCCAGACGCACGCACTCCTACTTTTCTTCATTTCTTGGCAATTTCGGTACGTTTACACTAGATTCTTATACAACTTTGATCTACACATCATTCTCTACATGATTCTCTTTTGAAATCTCACTTTTCACCGTGAAATCTCTAAGATTTGAGCTCTTGAGGGTGATGTCATCATAATGGTTTGTACAAACTATTGTGTGATGTCATTCCTGCCATGATCAAGCTCAGATCTAAGAAATTTCATGTATTTTCAAACTAAATCTTTACCAAATCTAGACTTTTCGGTTAAAACTTATACTTTTCTTCAACTTTTCTTTAAACTTCACTTGAAATGGTGGAATCCGGATCTAAACGGACTGTAGACTTGATGATTAGTCTGACGTTGGTTTGGAAATGGATTGTTACCGGAGAAGATGACCGGAGTACGGATTCCAACATAAGCACCATCACAAACAGACGACTGATCGGACTAGGGTGATTCCTATTCGATCAGACCGGCTGAACGGTGGTGTGTTTACCGTTGTCCCAAGACATATCGTGTCGTCACCGTCAAACCAGAAACTTGGAAACTTTACAAAATTCAAAACGGAACAAGTCACGATGATCGAATAGCAATCCGATCGGACTGTCTTCTGATCGAACAGCCATCCAATCAAAGTAACATGTGCCTTGATACTTTCAACACTTGGAAACTTTTCAGAAACTTGGCGTTAACATCTTGGGAATCTTAATACTTGGATCGAATGACCATTCGATCGAATGGCCATCCATACGGATGACCATCCGATCGGATGGCAATTCGTCCCCCACTCACCTAAGTCACCCCGATCGATTGGCAATCCGATCGGACAGCCATCCGATCCAGTGACTGATCCGACACTTCGCACAATCTCGTTATTCTATCCGACACTTATCTATTGTAATCTAATCAGGCTAAACCTAAAGAGCTCCCTTTGATCCAATAACAGTCTACACTGTTAAGCAATCACTGTGAGTATACTCGATCCATTTTTGTTTTAAACTTTGGGATGCAAGATGTATTCTATTAAACTATGATACTTGAGACTTTTTGAAAACTAAACCCTATCCTATGTATATGTGAAACGTGTGATTCTTGTATTCTATTTGTGCTATGTGGACGTTTAATCCAGGGTGTGTAGTTCCGCCTTAACAATAGTAGCGCTATAGGAGATGCACCTCCCCATTATTCTCAGGGGAATTGTTAGGAGGATTCTAGTTTTTCTTGAGACTTGGTAAAACAACAAAGCATCGGGATACTTGGGCTATCACTTGATAGACTGCGAACACAAGTATGGCTGAAACTATGTTGTTAACATTTACATGATGGATATGAGTTGTTTTAATTTATTATTCTATTACTCAAACTTGTATACTCGCCAGTACGTTTTGTACTGATTATATTTTAATACATGTTGCAGGCTGACAGGATGCTAGGATTCTTGGAATCAAGCTAGGACGACGCCTAGAAACTCATCTAGATAACTAAGTTTGGAACAATATTTGAGACTTTATGTACTTTGACACTCGTGATGGTTGTTTGGTTTAGAAAATGTTGAATCAACCTAATTTATAATGAAACTACTTAGTGTTATGGAATCTCATGAGCAATCTGAACGCTTAGTGCTCGCACCCCGATGTTTCCGCCATCGGTTGGGGTGTGACAGATTGGTATCAGAGCCATAACTATAGGGAATTAGGATAAGTAGGAATACTTTCCCTAGTCTATAGTTCTAGGAATCTTGACTCTTATTTGTTGCTTAAGACTTATGCATTCTACCGTATCTGCTTCCTAGCAGTACATATTCCTGCTAAAACTCACAAGCCTTTCCTAAGGCTGACACAATATACACTTGGATACTTGAAAACATTGGTTTGCAGTGTTTGTATTTTGCACGAGATTAGCCCTCAAGCCAGGAGTGACATCCGAACCTTGATGGGAAATTTCTATATTATATTCTAGTAGGTCTTATCGGTTGATAAGTACCGACGCTATTAGGGTACGATGTTGTCAAGTCAGGGGTGAAACTCATACCTTGATAACTAGTCCCATTCTTTGATATTTTTATGTCTCGCCAAAGTCTTGAAATTTCCAATCAATTGGGAACGTGAAATGACCAAAAGGATGAATATCGTAGGCCTAACATCGATGATGTATTTGTCTAAGTCAAGACACGATGCTTCAATTCGAAAGGGGTTCGAAACACTTTGGTTAGTCACCGTTCCTCTGCCCGAGACGCTCTATGATTTATGAGCCTACATTTTATGTTATCCCGATTTTTACATGTGGTTTTAAACTTGATTCTTCGTCTATCTAGGTTCTTCGTTTATTTTGAGGCTTTTACACAAAACGCACGTATGTCCGCAATCTAAAATGTTAATTCTAATCTCAGAAGCAAACTAAATTTATGAATCTTTATTCTATCATGACAATCTATGTGAGAATCTTAATCGACTATGATACTATGTGAGGCTATTTGATGAGTCCATGTGTTGTTATGGTTGTAAGGCACTAAACGGAACATGGCATAGAAGTATGAGCCAGAAGTGACGTGTCTGAAACATGGTGGATACGCCGCTGGTACTTCCTATATATAAGTGTTTCAGGCATGTTACCAAATTTCGTACCAAGTGCCATGCGAAACTTAGTGTTTTGCAGACCGGTGATGAGGATGTTGAATTCTAAAAACTATGGAGAACTACTTGTGTAATCTATGTGGAATCTAAGTGTGATCTATGTGTAGCTTATGCGTAATCTATGTGTAATCTAAGTATGTGTTGTTTCGAGAAACAAAATGCGAAACGTAGCCTAGCGCCGAAGACGAGGAGGACATGGCATGTCCGAAGCATGGTGGATACGCCGCTGGTACTTCCTATATATAAGTGTTTCTGGCATGTTACCGAGTCTTCGTACCACGCGCTAAGTGAAGTTCGTAGTTTTGTAGGCTCGGGTGGACGTTGAGGAATCTGTTTGGTTAATCAATGTTAATCTATGTCGAATCTATTTGGATAATCTATGATACGAAAAGTGATGAAATCTAATGTTGTGGTTAACGAAGCATGACACCGATGACGAGACGGACGTGACATGATTGAAGCATGGTAGATACGCCGTTGGTACTTCCTATATATAAGTGCTTCCATCATGTTACCGAACTTTCGTAGCACGTGCCATGCGGGATTTCGTTGTTTGTGGATTGTCTATGGTAATATATGTAAACTATGGTAATCTATTGGAATCTATGGTAATTTGGAATGTATTAGAAGCTATTGGAATCTATGTGAACCTATGATGATGATGATGAGTGTGTTATGCAATTGCGACGCGTAGCATGACACCAAGTATGAGGCGGAAGCAATGTGCCCGAAGCGTGGTGGATACGCCGCTGGTACTTCCTATATATAAGCGTTTCTGACATATGGCCAAAATTCGTACAACGTGCCATGCGAAGGTCATGGGTTTTGCGGTGTTGAGTCTATTGGAATCTATGTGAAACTAGAATCTTAAACTATGTGAATCTTGTTGAATCTTGAGTCCTCAATCTATCGTGTGTGAATCTATACTGTGAGACATTGTGATCTAGACTCATACAACCCTTTTCTTCAGATGTCTTCCCGAAAGATATCTGATACTCTTAAGAGATCCAGGGAGAAGTCTCAGAAAAAGATGATGTCCTTTATGGCCGACCAGATCGCTCGCGTCGTGCCAAAGATCGTCTCTGAGATCCAGGGATCCAGCACTCCTCCATCCTCTGCTGACTCTAAAGCTGAGCAACCAAAGTCTACAAAGTTCAACAACAAACACTTTGTCTCCTGCAACCCTAAGTCCTTCACGGGCAGTGATGGGGTGACCGCGATGTTGGAGTGGTTCGACAGTATCGAGGTTACCTTCATTAACAGCGAGTGCCCAGAGCATTTAAAGACTAGGAGTGCTATGGGAATGTTTCAGGCAGAGCTCTGGAGTGGTGGTCGAATGAGAGAAACATCCGCTAAATGAAGAAGCCTATGCTCTTCCATGGGTTGAGGTGTGCGAACTAATGATGCTTGATTTTTTCCCTCCTCATGAGCAGTTGAAGCTTGAAGAAGAGTTTTGGCACTTGAAGCAGATTGGTGATGACAATCTGGCTTATACTACCCATTTCAAGCAGCTCAGCTTTATTGTTCCTCACTTGGTTTCTACACCTAAGCATATGATAACCAAGTACATCAATGGGTTACCTCCTGCTATGCGTGATTCGATTGAAGCAGCTCAGCTCGGAACTATTGAGGAAGTCTACCGGCTGGTAGCAAGTTTAAACAACAACCGCGTGCGTGATAAACAGTTTGGAAGCTCTGCATCTTCAAAATCTGCAAACCAAGTTACCCAGCAGCCTAGTGGCAGCAAGAACAAGAAGAGAAAGTCTCAGGGTTCAGGGTGCAATGCGATTACCCCTACTGCAAACCCTGCTGCTAAGCCTGCCCCTACTGTTGCTGCTATTCCAAACCCCCTGCTCCTGAAGTCAAGAAGCAGTACTCTTGGTCTTATCCTAAGTGTGCTACTTGCAATTACCATCATCCTGCTACCGCCGCCTGCCGTTTGTGTACCAACTACAATTGCTATGGTCACACGACTCCCTATTGTCGTCAAGCTAGCCCTACCCAGCCAGCTCAGCAAGCCCTAGCTCAGGCAGCTTTACCAGCTCTTCCAGCTCCTCCACAGAATCCGAGGCCAATCAACTCTGTTCGTGCATGCTACAAGTGTGGAGATACTACTCACCTCCGTAATCAGTGTCCTCAGCTAAACCAGGAGCAATTTTCAGCCGCTCGTGGACGAGCGTTCAATCTTAATGCTAATCAAGCTCGTAACGACAATGATGTCGTTAATGGTACGTTTCTTGTGAATAACCTTTATGCTTCGATACTATTTGATACTGGTGCCGACAGAAGCTTTGTGTCCGTAGAATTTGAATCTTTGTTAAATTGTGCACGTTCTAAGTTACCTAAGTCATTTTCGGTAGAGATTGCCAATGGGAAGTCTATTCTAGTTGATTCTATTCTCTGTGGTTGTTCCTTGATTCTTAACGATCATGTGTTTACTATTGATCTGATACCTATGCAATTGGGTAGTTTTGATGTCATAATCGGCATGGACTGGATACGTAAGAACCATGCCGAGATTGCTTGTCATGAGAAGTTTGTTCGTTTACCTCTTCCGTCGGGTGATATTTTGCATGTCTATGGAGACCGACCTTCGAAAGGACTGAAGTTGATGTCATGCACTCAAGCGAACAGGTGCCTACGTAAACAGAACTTTGCTTTCTTGGCCCACGTAGTGGAACAGAAGGGCAAAGGGAAGAATATAAGCGATGTTCCAGTGGTGTGTGATTTCCCTGATGTCTTTCCTGAAGATCTTCCTGGTCTTCCTCCCCCCAGACCTGTCGATTTTCGTATTGATCTCATACCTGGCGCGACTCCTGTCGCCAGGGCTCCTTACCGACTTGCACCTTCCGAGATGCAAGAATTATCTGGTCAACTTCAGGAACTGCTCGACAAAGGTTTCATTCGTCCGAGTACCTCACCATGGGGTGCTCCCATATTGTTCGTCAAGAAGAAAGATGGTTCGTTTCCTATGTGTATTGACTACCATGAACTTAACAAACTCACCATTAAGAATCTTTATCCTCTTCCTCGTATTGATGATCTGTTTGACCAATTACAAGGCGTAAGCTATTTCTCTAAGATCGATCTTCGATCTGGTTACCATCAGCTACGTGTGCTCGAAAAATACATTCCTCCTAAGACAGCCTTTCGCACTCGCTGTGGACACTACGAGTTCGTGGTTATGCCTTTTGGACTGACTAACGCACCCGTTGTGTTCATGGATCTTATGAACCGTGTCTGCAAGCCTTATCTGGATCGTTTTGTGATAGTCTTTATTGATGATATTCTCGTTTATTCTAGAACCCAAGTTGATCATGAACGACACTTACGCTTGATACTTGAACTTTTACGTAGTCAATGCTTGTATGCTAAATTTTCTAAGTGTGAATTCTGGATCAAGGAAGTATAATTTCTAGGACACGTTGTCAGTAAACAAGGTATTCATGTTGACCCTGCAAAAATCGAGGCTGTGAAGAATTGGAGTACACCTAAATCCGCATCTGAGATTCATTCCTTCTTAGGATTGGCGGGTTATTACCGTTGATTCATCTCGGACTTTTCAAAGATTGCCGTTCCGCTTACTTCTTTGACTCAGAAAGAGAAACCTTTTGCGTGGGGTCCTACGCAAGAGGAATCTTTTCAGACTCTTAAGAATCTAATTTGTAACGCTCTTGTTCTCACTCTCCCTGATGGGAATGATGGTTTTGTGGTATATTGTGATGCCTCGAACCGTGGTTTGGGCTGTGTGCTCATGCAGCGGGACAAGGTCATCGCTTATGCCTCTCACCAACTCAAGATACATGAGAAGAACTATACTACTCACGATCTGGAGCTTGGTGCAGTTGTTTTTGCGTTAAAGATTTGGTGACACTACCTGTATGGTACTAAGTGTGTGGTCTTCACCGACCATAAGAGCCTTCAACATATCTTTGACCAAAAGGAACTGAACATGCGACAGAGACGTTGGGTGGAATTACTGAACGACTACGACTGTGAAATTCGCTATCATTCTGGCAAGGTGAATGTTGTAGCCGACGCTCTTAGTCGTAAAACTCATGTTAAGCCTATACGCATCGCTAGTGATCTTCATGCTTGTATTCGTGACGCTCAGTATTCGTCAGCAAACGAAGGTAGTATATTCGTGGAAGTACGAGGTGCTTCTATTGATCAGATTGTAACTAAACCTGATGGACTTCAGTATTATCTAAATCGCATCTGGGTGCCAGATCGTGACAATCTTTGTGAGCTCATTTTAACCGAGGCTCACAAATCCCGATACTCTATTCATCCGGGTGCTGATAAAATGTACCATGACTTGCGTACGATCTATTGGTGGCCTGGTATGAAGAGGGACATTGCTGTGTATGTCTCGAAATGCCTTGCCTGCACGAAGGTAAAGGCTGAATCAGCGTCCTTCTGGTCTTCTTGAACAACCAGAAATCCCTGTTTAGAAATGGGATAGCATTGCTATGGATTTTATTACTAAATTTCCCCGTACACCGTTTGGTAACGATAGTATCTGGGTGATTGTTGATCGTTTGACTAAATATGCCCACTTTCTTCCTATTCGTGAAGATTTTAAAGTGGAGAAGCTTGCTCGAATCTATACTGATGAGATTATATGCCGTCATGGCATTCCCTTAGACATAATCTCTAACTGTGATGGTCGTTTTACTTCACATCTTTGGCAAACTTTTCAATCCGCTATGGGTTCTCACTTGAATCTTAGCACGGCCTTTCATCCTCAAACGGATGGACAGACCGAGCGTACTATTCAGACCCTAGAGGATATGATCCGTTCTTGTGTCATCGACTTTGGTGGTAACTGGGATGTACACTTACCATTGATTGAGTTCTCGTACAACAACAGCTAGCATTCCAGTATTCAGATGGCTCCTTTCGAAGCTTTGTATGGCCGCAAGAGCCGATCTCCTCTCAGCTGGCATGAGATCGGTGACAAGCAGTTTACTGGCCCTGAAATTATTCAAGAGACAACGGATAAGGTTTTTCAAATCCGTGATAACTTGATCAAGGCTAGGAGCAGACAAAAGAGCTATGCTGATAAAAGGCACAAGCCTTTGGAATTTGATGTTGGTGATCGGGTTCTCCTCAAGGTATCTCCCTGGAAGGGAGTAGTTCGTTTTGGTAAGAAGGGAAAGCTCGCTCCTCGCTATGTGGGTCCTTTCAAGATACTCGAAAGGATTGGCAAGGTGGCGTACAGACTCGACCTGCCACAAGAACTAAACAACATGCATCCAGTGTTCCACACATCCAATCTACGTAAATGCCTAGCTGACGAGGAACTTCAGGTTCCCCTTGAAGACTTGCAAATAAATGAGACGCTACACATTGTGGAGAAACCGGTCGAAATCATGGATCAGGGTGTCAAGCAACTAAGGCGCAGCAAAATTCCCATTGTTAAGGTTCGATGGGAAGGAAAGCGGGGCGTCGAGTTCACTTGGGAACTGAAAAGCAAGATGAAGACCAAGTACCCACATCTGTTTCCAGAAACTTCCTCTTAGATTTCGGGGACGAAATCTCCTAAAGGAGGGGAGACTGTAACGCCCGCGTCCTTAGACTTTTAGTTAAATTGTCACTTTTAGCCCTATACCTTGAGTTATATGATACTTTTGATACTTGGTGAAACTTATTCTATGAGGCTATGATTCTATCAAACTATGATTCTTGATACTTGATACTTGATACTTGGAAACTATGATTCTATGATACTATGATTCTATGAGACTTGATACTATGATTCTTGATGCTTGGAATCTAGAGTCTTGACTCTTGATACTTTGGTGCTTGACTCTTGAGGCTCGTACAACTGGAGACTTGGTTGAACGAGGGACTGGAGTCTTGACACTGGCGGAAACTATGAAACTATGGAAACTATGGATACTTTTGTGTGTTAATGATGTAATCTAGTACTATTACACAATAATACGCAACGCAACGCTTAATCTAACTCAAAGACGGCTGTACGAAAAAGATGGGATTGGCCGAGTGGCAATCCAATCGGATGACTATCCGATCGGATAGCCATCCGATAGGATGACTAACCGATCAGATGGTCACTCGACCGAGCCGCCATCCGATCCGAGTGCACACCGCCTTCACTCACTCTGACACTATAAATAGGCCTGTCAAATCATCACTTTCACTTATGTGACAGCCTCACTCGATCCAGACGCACGCACTCCTGCTTTTCTTCATTTCTTGGCGATTTGTGTACGTTTAAACTAAATTCTTGTACAACTTTGATCTACACATCATTCTCTACATGATTCTCTTTTGAAATCTCACTTTTCACCGTGAAATCTCTAAGATTTGAGCTCTTGAGGGTGATGTCATCATAATGGTTTGTACAAACTATTGTGTGATGTCATTCCTGCCAAGATCTAGCTCAGATCTAAGAAATTTCATGTATTTTCACACTAAATCTTTACCAAATCTAGACTTTTCGGTTAAAACTTATACTTTTCTTCAACTTTTCTTTAAACTTCACTTGAAACGGTGGAATCCGGATCTAAACGGACTGTAGACTTGATGATTAGTCTGAAGTTGGTTTGGAAATGGATTGTTACCGGAGAAGATGACCGGAGTACGGATTCCGACATAAGCACCATCACAAAAAAATGACTGATCGGACTAGGGTGATTCCTATTCGATCAGACCGGCTGAACGGTGGTGTGTTTACCGTTGTCCCAAGACGTATCGTGTCGTCGCCATCAAACCAAAAACTTGGAAACTTTACAAAATTCAAAACGGAACAAGTCACGATGATCGAATGGCAATCCGATCTGACTGCCGTCCTATCAAACAGCCATCCAATCAAAGTAACATGTGCCTTGATACTTTCAACACTTGGAAACTTTTCAGAAACTTAGCTTTAACATCTTGGGAATCTTAACACTTGGATCGAATGACCATTCGATCGAATGGCCATCCGTACGGATGACCATCTGATCGGATGGCAATTCGTCCCCCACTCACCTAAGTCACCCCGATCGATTGGCAATCTGATCGGACTGCCATCCGATCGAACATCCATCCGATCCAGTGACTGATCCGACACTTCGCACAATCTCGTTATTCTATCTGACACTTATCTATTGTAATCTAATCAGGCTAAACCTAAAGAGCTCCCTTTGATCCAATAACAGTCTACACTGTTAAGCAATCACTGTGAGTATACTCGATCCCTTTTTGTTTTAAACTTTAGGATGCAACATGTATTCTATTAAACTATGATACTTGAGACTTTTTGAAAACTAAACCCTATCCTATGTATATGGGAAACGTGTGATTCTTGTATTCTATTTGTGCTATGTGGACGTTTAATCCAGGGTGTGTAGTTCCGCCTTAACAATAGTAGTGCTATAGGAGATGCACATCCACATTATTCTCGGGGGTATTGTTAGGAGGATTCTAGTTTTCCTTGAGACTTGGGAAAACAACAAAGCATCGGGATACTTGGGCTATCACTTGATGGACTGCGAACACAAGTATGGCTGAAACTATTTTGTTAACATTTACACGATGGATATGAGTTGTTTTAATTTATTATTCTATTACTCAAACTTGCATACTCGCCGGTACGTTTTGTACTGATTATATTTTAATACATGTTGCAGGTTGACAGGATGCTAGGATTCTTGGAATCAAGCTAGGACGACGCCTAGAAACTCATCTAGATAACTAAGTTTGGAACAATATTTGAGACTTTATGTACTTTGACACTCGTGATGGTTGTTTGGTTTAGAAAATGCTGAATCAATCTAATTTATAATGAAACTACTTAGTGTTATGGAATCTCATGAGCAATCTGAACGCTTAGTGCTCGCACCCCGATATTTCCGCCATCGGTTGGGGTGTGACAGCTATCCCCTACCCCGAATCGACGATTTGTTTGATTAGTTACAAGGTGCTATGTGTTTCTCGAAGATCAATTTACTTTCTGGTTATCATCAGTTACGCATACAAGAGGAAGATATTCCTAAAACCGCTTTTCGAACTCGCTTCGGCCACTATGAATTTGTTGTTATGCCCTTTGGTCTTACCAACGCATCCGCAGTTTTCATGGATCTAATGAATCGCTTGTATAAACCCTTTCTGGACCACTTCGTCATCGTGTTTATCGATGATATCCTGATCTATTCGAAATCGAAATCCGAACACACGCAACATCTACGTTTGGTTCTCGAACTGGTCCAAGGGAATCAACTCTATGCCAAATTCTCCAAGTGTGAATTTTGGCTGGGGGAGGTTCAATTCCTCGGTCACATCGTCAATAGTCAAGGTATTCATGTCTATCCTGCGAAGATTGAAGCTGTTAAGAGCTGGGTTATACCAAAGAACCTGTCTGAAGTTCGTTCTTTTCTCGGACTCGTCGATTTATCGAAGGATTCTCTAAAATCGCTGTACCTCTTACTTCTCTGACGCACAAAGACAAGCCTTTTGTTTGGGGAACCGAACAAGAGCTTGTCTTTCAAACTCTGAAGCATATGCTCTCCAATGCTCCTGTCCTCCCCTTACCTGATGGTAACGACGATTTTGTCGTCTATTGCGACGCCTCTAACCTAGGTCTCGGTTGTGTCCTCATGCAACGGGACAAGGTTATCGCTTACGCTTCTCGTCAGCTCAAGATCCACGAGAAGAACTATACAACCCACGATCTCGAGCTTGGTGCAGTCGTTTTTGAGTTGAAGATTTGGCGACACTACCTTTATGGTACCAAGTGTACGGTCTTCACCGACCATAAGAGCCTACAACATATCTTGAACCAAAAGCAACTGAATATGCGTCAGCGCCGATGGGTTGAACTCCTCAACGATTACGACTTTGAGATTCATTACCACCCTGGCAAAGCAAATGTCGTTGTCGATGATCTAAGCCGACGAAGCTATTTACATAGCATTCGTAATACTCACGCTCAGCACGATCTCGAAGCTCTAATTCGTGAAACGCAACACGCCTGTTTCACCGAACGCACTTTGAAGGAAGAACGAATTCTTGGAAACAAACACCAGCTAGTGAATAAATCAAACGGTATCCTTTACTATCTCGATCGCATCTGGATTCCAAGTTGCAATAACCTTCAGGAGATATTGTTGACTGAAGCCCACAAGTCTCTATATTCCATTCATCCCGGTGCCGAAAAGAGGTACCACGACCTGCGAACCAGGTATTGGTGGCCTGGAATGAAGAAGGATATCGCTATCTATGTTTCGAAATGCCTGATTTGTTCAAAAGTCAAGGCTGAGCAACAAAGCCCCTCTGGCTTACTCGTGCAACCCGAGATCCCTATGTGGAAATGGGAGAGTATAGCTATGGGTTTTATAACGAAACTTCCACGCACGCCATCAGGTAACGATAGCATCTGGGTTATCGTTGATCGTCTTACTAAATCTGCTCAATTTCTGCCGATACGAGAAGACTTTAAGGTAGAACGATAAGCCTGAATCTATACCGATGAAGTCATTTGTCGACATGTGACACCTCGTGACATCATCTCTGACCGCGATGGTCGATTCACTTCGCGTCTTTGGGAAACTTTTCAATCTGCTCTCGGTACTACTCTTAACCTTAGTACCACATTTCATCCCCAAACTGACGGTCAGACTGAATGCACGATTCGAACCCTCGAAGACATGCTTCGGTCGTGTATTATAGATTTCGGTGGTAATTGGGATACGCATTTACCTTTAGTCGAATTCTCGTATAATAATAGTTATCACTCTAGCATTCAAATGGCACCATTTGAGGCATTATATGGAAGAAAATGTCGATCGCCTATTGTATGGCACGAGATCGGAGATGCGTAAGTTACCGGTCCTGAGTTATTACAAGAAACAACTGACAAGATTCTCCAGATACGAGACAATCTCTTGAAAGCATGGAGTCGTCAAAAGAGTTACGCCGATAGACGCCGCAAGCCCCTTGAATTTGACGTTGGTGATCACGTACTCCTAAAGGTTTCACCTTGGAAGGGGGTGGTCCGATTCGGCAAGAAAGGAAAGCTCGCGCCCCGATATTTTGGACCCTTTAAGATTCTGGAAAGAATTGGCAAAGTGGCCTACAGACTCGAACTACCGGAGGAACTCAGCAACGTCCATCCGACTTTCCACGTCACAAACCTCAAGAAGTGCCTGGCCGAAGAGAACTTGCATGTCCCTCTCGAGGATTTGCAAGTAAACGAAACATTACACTTCGTAGAAAAGCCAGTCGAGATCATGGACCGAGAAACCAAGAAACTCCGACGCTCACGCATTCCCATTGTGAAGGTTCGCTGGGAAGGCAAACGCGGCGCCGAGTTCACCTGGGAACTCGAAAGTGATATAAAGGCTAAGTATCCACAGCTTTTCGTTACGCCTGCGCCTTAATTTCGAGACGAAATTCCCTAAAGTATGGGAGGCTGTAACAACCCGACTTTTTAAAGTCAAAGGAAGAAAAGATTGCTAATCAGATCTGTCGTTCCTTACTTAATTATTGCTTGTACTCTCAAACCTCGTTAATTGATACTTTAGTTCACACTTTTTAGTTGTATTATGTGGAGTAACAATGCAATAAACGCAATTAAATGCTAATCTACTTAATGTTATCACATCGCCATCGCATCGCATCGCAACTCGAATTACAGGTTCTGGATATTGTTTTACGTGTGTGTGATATTATGTGCTTTACTTGTGTGTGCTTATATGTTGGGGATGATAATCATAAACACAATCACAACTCTATCGCAACGCAATCACATCGCGAACTCGAAATTAAGGTTTACTTTTATAGTTATTAGTAGTTATGTTAATTGTGTAACTAATGTGTAATACTATCGCATCGCTTACTCGCAACGCAACGCAACGCAACGCAACGCAATGCAAAGCTCAACGCACGAAACAAAAAGTCGAAAACCAACTCACTCAAGCCATCCGATCGAAGGTCCATTCGATCGAATGGTCATCCGTCCAGATGACCATCCGATCAGAAGGCCCTCCGATCGAATCACTCCAGACCGCCTCTTCCCCTCCTTTCCCTATAAATACTCACCTGTCACATCACTGTTTATGATGTGACAGCTCTCCTCCGACCCACGCATTCTCAGGCCGTTTTCTCTCGATTCGTCGCGATTCTTGTAAGTTTTCATCTCAAATCTTGTACTTTCATGATCTATACACACTTTCTCATCAATTTCACCATCAAATCTCACCATTTCATCATGAAATCTGCGGATTCGGGCTGTTCAAGGGTGATGTCATCATGGAGTTCTTACGAACACTGAAGTGTGACATCATCTCACCAAGAACAACTCAGATCTAAAGGATTTCTACAATGTTTACACACTGATTTCACCTAAATCTAAATATTTATAAAGTGTTTCAAACTTTTCTTCAAAATTCTTAACTTTTTACTCAAAGCTGATAGAATCTGAGCTCGTTCGGGCCTTCTACTCATTCTCTAGTGAAGTGTCGGACTGAGAATGGATCTCTATCAGAGAGACAACCGATTCACGGGTTGAACATGAAACACCGTCATGAACGGCTGACTCGGATCGAACGGGGTGATTTCTGTCCGACCGGATGAGTTGGACCTGATGGGTTTCCGTTGTTTAAACACGTTGTCATACCGCCTCGATAAAATCTCTTAACTTAGCTAATTTTACAAACTTTTCAACTCGAACAGTCGCTCGGACGAACAGCCATCCGACCGAACGGCTATCCGACCAGGTGACTTGTGACTTTAAATACTTAAACAATTTCCAAATTTCAAAGTATGCTAGCCTCCACTCGGATCACCATCCGAGCGGACGACCATCCGTCCGGATAACCGTCCGACCGGACGACCTGAGAGGTAGAAACACTTCAAAACTTTTACAAAGCTACAACGAAAACTTCAAAGTTCAAATCATACACAAACACATCTATCCCAAACGGACAACCCTCCGACCAAATGGTCATCCGTCCGGATGACCATCCGTCCGGACGGTCATCCGATCGGATCACCATCCGTCCCCATCACTCCGACACGCTGTTTAACGCACCATTCAACGCTTATACTGTCGTTTGTCGACATGTGACACCTCGTGACATCATCTCTGACCGCGATGGTCGATTCACTTCGCGTCTTTGGGAAACTTTTCAATCTGCTCTCGGTACTACTCTTAACCTTAGTACCACATTTCATCCCCAAACTGACGTTCAGACTGAATGCACGATTCGAACCCTCGAAGACATGCTTCGGTCGTGTATTATAGATTTCGGTGGTAATTGGGATACGCATTTACCTTTAGTCGAATTCTCGTATAATAATAGTTATCACTCTAGCATTCAAATGGCACCATTTGAGGCATTATATGGAAGAAAATGTCGATCGCCTATTGTATGGCACGAGATCGGAGATGCGTAAGTTACCGGTCCTGAGTTATTACAAGAAACAACTGACAAGATTCTCCAGATACGAGACAATCTCTTGAAAGCATGGAGTCGTCAAAAGAGTTACGCCGATAGACGCCGCAAGCCCCTTGAATTTGACGTTGGTGATCACGTACTCCTAAAGGTTTCACCTTGGAAGGGGGTGGTCCGATTCGGCAAGAAAGGAAAGCTCGCGCCCCGATATTTTGGACCCTTTAAGATTCTGGAAAGAATTGGCAAAGTGGCCTACAGACTCGAACTACCGGAGGAACTCAGCAACGTCCATCCGACTTTCCACGTCACAAACCTCAAGAAGTGCCTGGCCGAAGAGAACTTGCATGTCCCTCTCGAGGATTTGCAAGTAAACGAAACATTACACTTCGTAGAAAAGCCAGTCGAGATCATGGACCGAGAAACCAAGAAACTCCGACGCTCACGCATTCCCATTGTGAAGGTTCGCTGGGAAGGCAAACGCGGCGCCGAGTTCACCTGGGAACTCGAAAGTGATATAAAGGCTAAGTATCCACAGCTTTTCGTTACGCCTGCGCCTTAATTTCGAGACGAAATTCCCTAAAGTATGGGAGGCTGTAACAACCCGACTTTTTAAAGTCAAAGGAAGAAAAGATTGCTAATCAGATCTGTCGTTCCTTACTTAATTATTGCTTGTACTCTCAAACCTCGTTAATTGATACTTTAGTTCACACTTTTTAGTTGTATTATGTGGAGTAACAATGCAATAAACGCAATTAAATGCTAATCTACTTAATGTTATCACATCGCCATCGCATCGCATCGCAACTCGAATTACAGGTTCTGGATATTGTTTTACGTGTGTGTGATATTATGTGCTTTACTTGTGTGTGCTTATATGTTGGGGATGATAATCATAAACACAATCACAACTCTATCGCAACGCAATCACATCGCGAACTCGAAATTAAGGTTTACTTTTATAGTTATTAGTAGTTATGTTAATTGTGTAACTAATGTGTAATACTATCGCATCGCTTACTCGCAACGCAACGCAACGCAACGCAACGCAATGCAAAGCTCAACGCACGAAACAAAAAGTCGAAAACCAACTCACTCAAGCCATCCGATCGAAGGTCCATTCGATCGAATGGTCATCCGTCCAGATGACCATCCGATCAGAAGGCCCTCCGATCGAATCACTCCAGACCGCCTCTTCCCCTCCTTTCCCTATAAATACTCACCTGTCACATCACTGTTTATGATGTGACAGCTCTCCTCCGACCCACGCATTCTCAGGCCGTTTTCTCTCGATTCGTCGCGATTCTTGTAAGTTTTCATCTCAAATCTTGTACTTTCATGATCTATACACACTTTCTCATCAATTTCACCATCAAATCTCACCATTTCATCATGAAATCTGCGGATTCGGGCTGTTCAAGGGTGATGTCATCATGGAGTTCTTATGAACACTGAAGTGTGACATCATCTCACCAAGAACAACTCAGATCTAAAGGATTTCTACAATGTTTACACACTGATTTCACCTAAATCTAAATATTTATAAAGTGTTTCAAACTTTTCTTCAAAATTCTTAACTTTTTACTCAAAGCTGATAGAATCTGAGCTCGTTCGGGCCTTCTACTCATTCTCTAGTGAAGTGTCGGACTGAGAATGGATCTCTATCAGAGAGACAACCGATTCACGGGTTGAACATGAAACACCGTCATGAACGGCTGACTCGGATCGAACGGGGTGATTTCTGTCCGACCGGATGAGTTGGACCTGATGGGTTTCCGTTGTTTAAACACGTTGTCATACCGCCTCGATAAAATCTCTTAACTTAGCTAATTTTACAAACTTTTCAACTCGAACAGTCGCTCGGACGAACAGCCATCCGACCGAACGGCTATCCGACCAGGTGACTTGTGACTTTAAATACTTAAACAATTTCCAAATTTCAAAGTATGCTAGCCTCCACTCGGATCACCATCCGAGCGGACGACCATCCGTCCGGATAACCGTCCGACCGGACGACCTGAGAGGTAGAAACACTTCAAAACTTTTACAAAGCTACAACGAAAACTTCAAAGTTCAAATCATACACAAACACATCTATCCCAAACGGACAACCCTCCGACCAAATGGTCATCCGTCCGGATGACCATCCGTCCGGACGGTCATCCGATCGGATCACCATCCGTCCCCATCACTCCGACACGCTGTTTAACGCACCATTCAACGCTTATACTGTCGTTTGTCGACATGTGACACCTCGTGACATCATCTCTGACCGCGATGGTCGATTCACTTCGCGTCTTTGGGAAACTTTTCAATCTGCTCTCGGTACTACTCTTAACCTTAGTACCACATTTCATCCCCAAACTGACGTTCAGACTGAATGCACGATTCGAACCCTCGAAGACATGCTTCGGTCGTGTATTATAGATTTCGGTGGTAATTGGGATACGCATTTACCTTTAGTCGAATTCTCGTATAATAATAGTTATCACTCTAGCATTCAAATGGCACCATTTGAGGCATTATATGGAAGAAAATGTCGATCGCCTATTGTATGGCACGAGATCGGAGATGCGTAAGTTACCGGTCCTGAGTTATTACAAGAAACAACTGACAAGATTCTCCAGATACGAGACAATCTCTTGAAAGCATGGAGTCGTCAAAAGAGTTACGCCGATAGACGCCGCAAGCCCCTTGAATTTGACGTTGGTGATCACGTACTCCTAAAGGTTTCACCTTGGAAGGGGGTGGTCCGATTCGGCAAGAAAGGAAAGCTCGCGCCCCGATATTTTGGACCCTTTAAGATTCTGGAAAGAATTGGCAAAGTGGCCTACAGACTCGAACTACCGGAGGAACTCAGCAACGTCCATCCGACTTTCCACGTCACAAACCTCAAGAAGTGCCTGGCCGAAGAGAACTTGCATGTCCCTCTCGAGGATTTGCAAGTAAACGAAACATTACACTTCGTAGAAAAGCCAGTCGAGATCATGGACCGAGAAACCAAGAAACTCCGACGCTCACGCATTCCCATTGTGAAGGTTCGCTGGGAAGGCAAACGCGGCGCCGAGTTCACCTGGGAACTCGAAAGTGATATAAAGGCTAAGTATCCACAGCTTTTCGTTACGCCTGCGCCTTAATTTCGAGACGAAATTCCCTAAAGTATGGGAGGCTGTAACAACCCGACTTTTTAAAGTCAAAGGAAGAAAAGATTGCTAATCAGATCTGTCGTTCCTTACTTAATTATTGCTTGTACTCTCAAACCTCGTTAATTGATACTTTAGTTCACACTTTTTAGTTGTATTATGTGGAGTAACAATGCAATAAACGCAATTAAATGCTAATCTACTTAATGTTATCACATCGCCATCGCATCGCATCGCAACTCGAATTACAGGTTCTGGATATTGTTTTACGTGTGTGTGATATTATGTGCTTTACTTGTGTGTGCTTATATGTTGGGGATGATAATCATAAACACAATCACAACTCTATCGCAACGCAATCACATCGCGAACTCGAAATTAAGGTTTACTTTTATAGTTATTAGTAGTTATGTTAATTGTGTAACTAATGTGTAATACTATCGCATCGCTTACTCGCAACGCAACGCAACGCAACGCAACGCAATGCAAAGCTCAACGCACGAAACAAAAAGTCGAAAACCAACTCACTCAAGCCATCCGATCGAAGGTCCATTCGATCGAATGGTCATCCGTCCAGATGACCATCCGATCAGAAGGCCCTCCGATCGAATCACTCCAGACCGCCTCTTCCCCTCCTTTCCCTATAAATACTCACCTGTCACATCACTGTTTATGATGTGACAGCTCTCCTCCGACCCACGCATTCTCAGGCCGTTTTCTCTCGATTCGTCGCGATTCTTGTAAGTTTTCATCTCAAATCTTGTACTTTCATGATCTATACACACTTTCTCATCAATTTCACCATCAAATCTCACCATTTCATCATGAAATCTGCGGATTCGGGCTGTTCAAGGGTGATGTCATCATGGAGTTCTTATGAACACTGAAGTGTGACATCATCTCACCAAGAACAACTCAGATCTAAAGGATTTCTACAATGTTTACACACTGATTTCACCTAAATCTAAATATTTATAAAGTGTTTCAAACTTTTCTTCAAAATTCTTAACTTTTTACTCAAAGCTGATAGAATCTGAGCTCGTTCGGGCCTTCTACTCATTCTCTAGTGAAGTGTCGGACTGAGAATGGATCTCTATCAGAGAGACAACCGATTCACGGGTTGAACATGAAACACCGTCATGAACGGCTGACTCGGATCGAACGGGGTGATTTCTGTCCGACCGGATGAGTTGGACCTGATGGGTTTCCGTTGTTTAAACACGTTGTCATACCGCCTCGATAAAATCTCTTAACTTAGCTAATTTTACAAACTTTTCAACTCGAACAGTCGCTCGGACGAACAGCCATCCGACCGAACGGCTATCCGACCAGGTGACTTGTGACTTTAAATACTTAAACAATTTCCAAATTTCAAAGTATGCTAGCCTCCACTCGGATCACCATCCGAGCGGACGACCATCCGTCCGGATAACCGTCCGACCGGACGACCTGAGAGGTAGAAACACTTCAAAACTTTTACAAAGCTACAACGAAAACTTCAAAGTTCAAATCATACACAAACACGTCTATCCCAAACGGACAACCCTCCGACCAAATGGTCATCCGTCCGGATGACCATCCGTCCGGACGGTCATCCGATCGGATCACCATCCGTCCCCATCACTCCGACACGCTGTTTAACGCACCATTCAACGCTTATACTGTCGTTCACTATTCAGGCTAATCTCTAAAGCGCTCCCTTCAATCCAAGCTTGTGTTTATTTATTAAACACGAACTGTGAGTATACTCGATCCCTTTTTGCTTAACGCACTTTTGGGTGTTACATACGTTATCTATATCAAATCACATCGATCACACAGCGCAAACACTTTTTATACGCTAACCGCTCTCACATGTTATACGTGTTATTTGCTGAATGCTTGTATGTTATGTTTACACAGTGATTGTTTCCTGACACCTTAGCAATGATAGTACTATAGTTTGGACTCAGCACCTGTCGTGGACAGGGGTTGTTAAGGGCTTTTCTTCACATGTCACAGTGGTGATATGTGTTGCGCATTCTACAACTCGCAGTCACGTCTGTGCATATTTCATTGTCGATAACTTACTTGCTTCACATTTCTACGTGTTACATGCTGGTTATGCGTAAATCGCTTTCGCTACTATTATACTATTAAACTTGTATGCTCACCTTTACACTAAGTGTATTAACCTTATTTTAACATATGTGACAGGTGTTTAGGATGCTTTTGCTTCCTCTTGTGGAATCAAGCTAGGGGAGTCTAGAAATGAATTAAATAAAATCTGAGTTGTCGGAACAAGACTTGTCTTTGAGAACACTATGTCTGTAATAACTGTTTTATTTTGATATGTTATGGTATGGGACATGACGTTAAATATCTGGTAATTATAGTTGTTATGGATTCTCCTGGACAATCTGTTCCGCTCAGTGCCGCGCCCCGATGATTCCGCCATCGGTTGGGATGTGACAGTATCCACAAGAGCCCAAACACTCCCCAAATGTTCATTAGTTTTCGTTGTTTTAGACTCTAAAAAAATATCAGTGGGCTTGTATTTTGGATAAGGATTAATTCTAACTTATAGTAGTTAACGTTTTTAATACTATCACAAACGTAACTTTTTTTTGTTTAAAATCACTGGTTAAAACGTTATATTATATGTATAATTGGAGGGTCTTACATTTTTTTATAGATGATGGTATCTATTATCAATATTTGTTTTTTTTATTCTTCACTTTTTTAGTTTGACAGACTCTAAAAGAAGTAAAAAACAGATCTTATGTATTCATTCATGGTGTTTACTAATAATAACAATATTTATATCTTAGATTTTTCAAATTTACATCCATGTTTTTAAAGATTGTTGTATGTTGTAAATATATTTTCAGTTTTGGAATGTACGTTTGTTATTTTTTGACAGATTCAAAAAATAATAACAACATTATTATTTAGTTATCTATAATTAGAAAAATATGTTTATTTATGGCCGATTTCATTTATTGTACATCAGTTTCAATCATTCTTTTATATCTATTTATCATTTATTAATTTCCAAATATAAGAAAGTTACAACACCAACTTATACTCTTTGACTAATTTTGAATCTATAAAATCTAATTAAGGAGGTAATTTTATTAAGGAACTAATAAATATCAATCAAGTTATTATGCTCATAATGATTTTCATTTATATCGTTTAAAATTTGTAATTAAAACTTAAACAGAATCCTAAAAGAAGTAATCCTTAGTCTTATTCCAAAATTGTGTATTAATTTTTATTAACTAAGCCGAATTACCAAACAATAGCATATTCAATTATGTATATATTTTAAATTTTAAAATTTGAAATATGTTAATTTATAATCGATTTCAAAATCAATTTCAATCATTCTTTAATTTTTAATTATCATTTATTAACTTCATAATTTAACAACCTTATAACTGAAACTTATTTTATCTGTATATTGTCGAATATAAAAGATGTAATTATTGTGGTATTATAATTATGGAGTAAATTAAGACCAATAAAGCTATTATTTTACTGACTTTTAATTTTAAAACATAGATATTCACTTGGTACCATCAACATTTACAAATGTACCATATTTAAACGAGTCTTGTTATTAATATTTATCGAAGTGTATTTGTTTACATGGCTAGCGACATCATTTTTAGTAGCTAAATTCGCTGCAAATATAATTTTCGTAGGTAAAATTCGTATCAAAAAAATTAGCGACGGAATTTGTAGCTACGAGCCAAATCCGTAGCAAAATGGGTGTTTGCTACATATTTGGCCATGGCAAATGCCTATTTCTGTAGCAGTTATAATAATAATAATAATAATAATAATAATAATAATAATAATAATAATAATAATAATAATAATAATAATAATAATAATAATTTATTAATAATAATTATAAAATAATTTAATATTAACTTTCAATAATTAATATTTCTTTAATCTATAATATATTTATTTCCTCACACATAGTACATTTTGAATAAATATTACATCTGTTTGTGTTCATTATTTTTACTCTTTCAATGGTTTCAATGTTGATTAAATATAACATGAAAATGTTTTTAAATGACTTCAAGTTTTATACAAGTCTTGTTGTCATTTTAGCTTTTGGTAGCCCTCAAAGTGAGTTATCCACAAAGAATTACTGTATTAACAGGAAACCATGAAAGTCGCCAGCTACACTTCATTGTTGTGAATCTCTATTATGTATTTTCTTTAGTTATTTCCAACTCAAGTTATAGCATTTTTCGTTGTCACATAATATTTTTTTCTTAACATTTCATCTAATAAAAAATATCGTCAATGTGGTTTCTACACATTGGTGGACACTATGTAAAAATTGTTGTTTTTGTATTATGTTTGGGTGGCTATAAGTAGTCTTTTTATTTTACATTTGTTGTATACATAAGTTAAATAGTCTAACCCCATGAATTCACAGGGGATAACCTAGTATTTATATAAATATAACTTCTTGTATATTTAAATTGAAATGAACACAAATAACGAACATAAATGAACAAACAAAACATGTTTTCATGTTCGTTTGTTTATTAAATAAACGACCTTCCCGTCGAACAAGTTCATGAACGTTCGGTTCGTCTACAGGCCTACGGACGGTTGTTGGTCT
>JARYGA010048042.1:0-94486 GCA_030545235.1 Helianthus tuberosus
ACAGGATACTATTGGCCAACTATGAAGAGTGATGCTGTGGAGTATGCTAAGAAATGTGATCCTTGTCAGAGACACATCAATATCCTTCATCAACCAGCTGAATTTTTACATCCTATATCCTCCTCTTGGCCATTTATGAGATGGGGTATGGATATAGTTGGTAAGCTCCCTAAGGCACCTGGTGGAAAAGTGTTCATGCTTGCTATGACTGATTACTTCTCCAAGTGGATAGAGGCTGAAGCTTTTGCCCAAGTCAGAGAAAAGGAAGTTATATCCTTCATTAAAAGAAATATTATAACTAGATTTGGTATTCCTTCTGAAATTATATGTGATAATGGTTCCCAATTCATTGGGGGCAGAACTATTAACTTTTGTGACAGCTGGGGGATTAAGATGATAACATCAACACCAGTCCACCCACAAGCTAATGGTCAGGCATAATCATCCAATAAGATCATCATCAACAATTTGAAGAAGAAGCTTGGATCCAAGAAAGGGAAATGGGCAGAAGAATTACCTTATGTGCTTTGGACTGATAGGACAACTCCTAAGAATGCTACAGGCCAAACTCCATTCTCCTTGGTGTTTGGGGCAGAATCAGTGATCCCTACGGAAATGGTGGTTCCAACTGCTAGAACAAGTATTCGTGATCCTGAGGAAAATGATGAGAACTTGCTTCAAGACCTAGATACCATAGAAGAAATCAGGGATTTGGCAAGGATAAGGATGGCCAGATATCAGCAAAGGATGGCTGGTGCTTACAATAAAAATGTTAGGATCAGGAAATTCCAAATTGGTGATATGGTGTTGAGGAAAGCATTTCAAAATACCACCAATCCTGCTGAGGGAAAGTTGGCACCAAAATGGGAAGGACCTTACTTGATTGAAGCAGAGGCAGGAAAGGGGGCATATCGATTGCTAACAATGGAAGGTGATTTGCTACCTAGAGCCTGGAATGCTGTCCATTTGAAGAAATACTTCATGTGATCCATGATCCTTACATGATAAGTATCCTTGAAGGATCCTTAGAACACAGATTATCCTCATTTTGGTAACATTCTAATCTCAAACTATTTCATTTACTTATTTTCCCACATAAGGATAAGGATCCTGCATCTTTTATCCATCTTTCACATGATTCTGAGTTTTGAAGGTTCAAGTATCCTTAGCAAAGGGTTGATTATCTACAAAAGAAACCAGTTACTTGGGTTTGACCCCAGTTATTTGGGCTTGACCCCAGTTTCGCCAATAGCGCACGATGATCCTGGTATAGTTCATGGCAGTGGGACCAGTACTCGTTTTAGGGGCTGATAATTCCATTGTACTGGCTATACCTAGGATCCTACGTATAATGGTAGACGTACCATACATCCGTTCTTAAGGTTTCTAACGTTTTCACGTTAGCTAAGGTTTTGGCATTTTCATGCCACTAAGTTTGGATAGTCGCCAGTTAGGGCCATACTTCAGTTCACACACGATCCTTGGGCTTGTCCCCAGTTATCCTTGGGCTTGTCCCCAGTTATCCTTGGGCTTGTCCCCAGTTAACCTTTGGGCTTGTCCCCAGTTGCTAATCCTTATCTTATATTGGCTTAGTCCCAAGTTGAATTTTGTTTCAGGTTCTTGGAAACAAATAACTAGGGATTCTTGATCCTTACCTTCTCAGGTATGATCCATAACTGTTTTGATTTTATTCATTATGTATTTAAGTGACACTTATCCTTTGACAACTGAATTCATAATCCTTAAACTATGTTATTTTTCATAACTGGTCGATTATGTGATATGTGATCCTTGATCATATCCTTAACTCTTGAGGGATATTTTTCAAAAATTTTGTCTTTACTTGATAAGTTTAATCAACATAAACATCACAACAGTTGGAAAGTAAAATCTTAACAAGGATATCAACACAGGATAAGCCAAAAAGTTAAAGTTATTTTATTAACAAAAGATTAAACCCTTTTAAGGTTGTCAAAATTGCCAACCCACGTTTCTACCAGCAAAACGTGGCCCGTCCACATGGGTTGGCAAAGGGTGTCCATTGTCTAAAGGTCTTGCTAAGTAAGTGCAGGAAATTAAAGACGGCAGGATCACAATGGCTTCATCCCCCAAACAGAGGATCCCTCCACCATTTGTAATCCTACCTATTGTTCAAAGGATCATCCATGATCCTCAACCCTATTTACTATTGTTTAAGTACAGACCAACCATTGTTCATCAAAACATCATCAAAACAAAAATCATAACCAAATTAAAAAAGTGGGCTCCGGCTACGTCTAGAAATGTCCTTCATCGCCCACTCATGCAGCCTACACCTTCGCTGCATCACCATCTCCAGCTCCATTAGCTTCACCACCATGATCCTTACCACTGCCTCCAGCCTCGATTGTCAGGATCTCCTCAGCCTCCTCCTCATCATCCAGCTCAGCCAGCCTTGCCTTCCAGCCTTCCACATCCCAGTTGCTCCTGTCGAAGTCAGGATCCTGAGCTTCCAAGGCCATCTGCAATTTGGTCTTGTACATCGCTATAGCAGCAGAGACTTTGGCATCATGGGTGATCTTGTTCTTCTCATAATCAAAGTTGATCAGGAGTGTAGCCGTCTGAGCTTTGGCGTCTTTGAGTTGTTTTTGGAGGTCAGCAATCTTAAGATCCTTAAGCAATGCGACTTGTTGAAGGTCAGCAATCTTCTTGTCCTGCTCCTCGACATGCCCAACGTAGTCTTCAATCTTAGCAAATTTCTGCAAAGAAGATAAAGAACAGTTCAAGAACAGGTGATCCTCAAATAAGATGGATACCTAAAGCAGGGACAAGGATCCTTACTTCGTTGAAGTATTCAAGGAACTGGTGGCGGATCAGGGGCAGACCTTGCAGATCCTCAGCTTCAGAAGCTTTCCTTTTCTTGCCACCCCTTCCTTTGACGGGTGCCTTGGGGATCGAAGCAGTTGGGCTGGCAGGAAGCTTCCTCTTGGAGGATCGTACAGTGTCAAGCTCAGTAACACCGAATCTAGAGGCAGATTTTGATGACTTTCCAGTACCTACACACCCAAAACAGATAAGTGTCCTTATTTTATTCATATACAACTATTTATTTAAACATTTGAATATAAAAAGAACAGGATACTTACTTGACATGGTGACAGAGCCTGAGGATATCTCTTGGGAATCCTGGGTGATTGTCTTGAATGATCTTGTTTCAGGACCGAGTCTTCTAAAAGCAGCGAGTCTCCCCTTGGTGGCAACTGAAGGGATAAAATGCGAGAATGTGATAGCTGTACAAAAGAAACAAAAGCATGTCAGTAATCATTATCAGAAATAAGCTTACTTGGTGATCCTTCTAAGGATCCTCCAATCCTACCATGGGTGGACCATTTCCTGGGTAGATCCTTTCCGTTTGGGATAGAGTCTCTTCTGACAAAGAAAAAGCATCGTTTCCAGTTCGTATCGTTCTTGGTGGCTTTAAAAAGAGGGTGTTCTTCACCAGGTTTTCGTTTAAACAAATATCGGTGGGATCCAAACGTTGTGAGATCATACATCTCAGCCAACTCCGACATTCCTAGGTCAATCTCTTCCTGCTCGATGATCCTTTCAAGGGTATATAAGACCCTCCAAATCATCAGCATAGCTTGGATGTAAGAGATGCCGGTAAGGGAAAAGAAGGATTGGGTAAAGTCTGGAAATGGATAGGTGTATCCTATGGTGAATGGGGTAACAGGAAAGGCAATCCAAGTTTCAGAGATATAGTCGCTCAAAGCAGTGGGATCAAAGGGTCTGATAACGGTGTTCGTAATTGTTATCCTAAGGATCCTTATACTAATGATTGTTTACTTTGAATTCGTAATTGTTTTGCAGGAGTATCAACTTGGACTTGGTCTTGGCGATATTCCTGGAGAATATTCTAAGTCTATTCCGCACGTGCTTGGCCAGAAATGGACGTTGTGGAGTCGTGGAAGACTTGCACCATTTGCGGATAGTTTGTTAGGCTAGATATTTTCTAATTATAAAGGGGTAGCGAGCTAATTTTTAGAACACTTGGCTATTTTTTGGCTACACACACTCGTACAACTGCACTCATCAGCTCTCGGCAAAACACTTAGCATTTTTTCATACATTTCTACACAATACACTATAGTGATCCTGGTACTTAGCTCGCTATCATCCGAAGTTGTAAAAGATTTATTGTTTAATTTGAGTTGGTGATCGGTAGTTTCCATCACCCGAGGTTTTTTATACCGGAGATCATTCATTGATCAAGGGCTTTTTCCTCGTATAAATCTTTGTGTCTCCTGTGCAATTCATTTCATAGTGATCCTCATTGTTGTTTACCAATTCAAGCATCATACCCCGTAACAGAGAGTTTGGTTGCATTATCCTCGTCTGATTTTTTGACCAAAACAATTCCTGTAAGGGGTCATGACAAGATCATCATAGAATAAGGAATCCCTAAGCAATCCCATTTTAAAGGCTTCTACAGCCGTAGCAATATCCAGGTTAGGAATGTCTAAGGATTCTTTACTAAACTTAGTGATGTAATCTCTAAGTGATTCATTTTGACCTTGTGTTACCCTATATAGATCATTAGTTAATCGTTCAAATTTTCTACTACAAGAGAATTGACTATTAAACAAATTAACTAGATTAGCAAATGAAGTAATAGAGTAAGGGGGAAGACTTAGCAGCCATTTAAGAGCAGATCCTGTAAGTGTGGACCCAAAATCCTTGCATAGACATGCTTCTTTTAACCTCTCAGGAATTGGATTGATCTCCATCCTCTCCCTGGATTGAGTTACATGTTCCTCTGGATCCGTTGAACCATCATATAGCTTCATAGTTGGTATTTGGAACCTCTTGGGTATCTCAGCATCACAAATAGGTGGTGAAAAGCGAGATATCCTATGGCTACCATCTGCAATTTCAGGAATGGGTTTAACCACTCCTGGTACGCTGGATATCATATCCTTGAGCTTCTGTAACTCCCTGGCCATAGCCTGATTAATACCTGTATCCTGCATAGAGCCATGGTTAGTGTTATAAGAATTATTGAAAGTGTTACCTCCCAGAGGATTCATATTTGGAATTCCAGATGTGAATCCATATTGACGGGACTCCGGTATGATTGAAGGACAGAGGAAGCAATGGTCTGCATTGGTATGAAGTCTCCTTGATGAACATCCGAACTTGGAGGCTGCATACTTCTTAAGAATCCTTGATCCTGAAAGATGTTGGATCCTTGAACCTGAGGGGATCCTTGAACTTGAAAGGATCCTGGGGGCTGAGAGGATCCTTGAACTTGAAAGGATCCTGGAACCATAGAGAATCCCTGGACCTGGGAGGATCCCTGGACCTGGGAGGATCCTTGAACCACATGCATTCCCAAATATCCTCCTGAGCAGACGAAGGATCCTTGATGCTGAAAAGAGGATCCCGATGGCTGAGAACAGGATCCTTGAGGCTGGAAGTGGGAGCCAAATGCCTGACTCATAGTTGTTGTTTCATAACGCCTTTCTGATGGACCACTTTGATACTGAATGCCTGGAACTGCCGATTGTATGGTAGTTACAACTGGAGTGTCAAAATTCAATGACCTTGGCATCAGAGGAGAGTGATCCTCCACTGATTTCTTCTGTTTCTTGATCTCAGCGATATCTCGGGGGATCCTTTCGTTAGTTTTGTCCTGCTCTTGTGCGTAAATCCTCATCTGCAAACTCAGAGTGTAAAGATCATTAGTAGTAGGATTAGAAGAAACAACAGAAGTTGGTGGTTTTGCGAAAATGGGGGTTTGTCTCTTCGCAGCATTTTCAGCATTCTTCTGGGATCCAGAAGGTGGTGGAGGCAAAGGAGGAACACCCTGTGAAGAACTCATTGCCGGCATAGAGCTTGATGTGTTCTTTGTTGAGGAAGCCATTTGCTTGGTTGTAATGAACCGAAATGATCACAAAAATATGAATCTTCTCAGGAATGAAGCACCAATTGCCCCACGGTGGGCGCCAAACTGTTTTGGTCAAAAATCAAGCTAAGATAATGCAACCAAACTTTCTGTTGTGAGGTGTGATGCTTGAATCAATGTACAATGCTAAGGATCACTCGGAAATGTAATGAACAAGTGACACAAAGATTTATACGAGGAAAAAGCCCTTGATCAAGAGTTGATCTCCGGCATAAAAAACCTCAGGTGATGGAAACTACCGATCACCAACTCAGATTAAACAAACAAGGTATTACAACTTTGGATGATAGCGAGCTAGTTACAAGGATCACTAGAGTGTAATGTGCAAAAAAGTGTGTAATCGCCAAGTAAACTGTCAAGAGCTGATGAGAGCAGTTGCAAGTGTGTGTGTTAAGCTAAAAAATAGCCAAGTGTTCTAATTTAGCTCGCTATCCCCTTATAAATTTAGAAAATATCTAAAGTAACTAACTATCCGCATTTCATGCAAGTCTCCCACGAACTCCATAACGTCCATTTCAGTCAAGCACGTGCGGAATAAATAGCGAATATGCTCCAGGAATATCGCCAAGACCAAGTCCAAGCTCGTACTCCTGTAAAATAACATCATATTCAAAGCAGACAATCGTTAGTGTAAGGATCACTATGATGATCCATGATCCTGATCCTACAATACTTTCTGAGGATCACTAATTCAAACAGAACTGAGGATCCCTAAGCCCGGCAGTAATTGAGGATCACTGATCATTCAAAAATCCTCCCCTAACAATGCTTATAAACTGGGATCCATTGTCACAAATGATTTCAGCTGGTACTCCAAACCTGGTCAGGATATTCCTCTTTATAAAGGATACTACTTCTTGGTCTCTGACTTGAACAAATGCTTCAGCCTCCACCCATTTAGAGAAATAATCAGTCATTGCTAGCATAAAGACTTTTCCTCCTGGAGCTTTTGGCAATTTCCCTACTATGTCCATCCCCCATTTCATGAATGGCCAAGGGGAAGCTATAGGATATAGTGGTTCAGCTGGTTGATGTAGTATGTTACTGTGCCTTTGACATGCATCACACCTTCAAGCATATTCTGTAGCATCTTTCCTCATCGTTGGCCAAAAGTATCCTGTTCTCAATATTTTTGAGAATAATGACCTGCCCCCAGTATGGTTACCACAATCCCCTTCATGTATATCCTGAAGCACTTCTTTAGTTTCGGAATCCTCCAAGCATCTTAGATATGGTCCTGCAAGAGATTTCTTATACAAAATATTATTTATAATGGTGAATCGTGATACCTTCATCCTAAATGCCTTAGGATTTTCGTCTCTAGGGATGTGTCCTTCCTTGAGATATCTTATGATTGGAGCCATCCAGGATTTAGGAACCTCCTCAGGATATTCAGCAACAGGATCCTGGATACTTACTACTTCTTTATCCCGAGGATTCGTTGCAGGATACAAGATATGCAGTATTGGTATTTGGGTCCCTTCTGGTATTCTGACCGATGATCCCAGATTTGCTAAGGCATCTGCTTCAGCATTATCTTCCCTTGGTACCTTTTCAAGTGTAAAAACATCGAAATATCCTGCTAATTTTTTTTGAGAATATCGAGGTATTCGATTAATTTCTCACCCTTAACTGCATAGGATCCATTAAAATGATTAGTGATTAACAAGGAGTCAACATATACTTGCAAATTCTTGATATTCATATTTTTAGCCAGTTCTAATCCTGCAATTAAAGCCTCATACTCTGCTTCGTTATTAATAGCAGGGAATTCACACCTAATAGCCTGGGGTAATATGTCCCCCTGTGGCGATTTTAGTAGTGTTCCCAATCCTACTCCTCTAACATTAGATGCTCCATCAGTGTACAATGTCTAGGATCCTGAGGATTCTTCTAATTGTTAGACTTCTAGGTCTACCTCATCCTGAATGTCACTACTGAAATCAGCCACAAACTCGGCTAGAGCCTGGGATTTTATGGCATTCCTAGGTATACTAAGTCATAAGCACTCAACTTCACTGACCATTTGGCCATCCTACCTGACATCTCGGGTTTCCTAAGCACATTTTTGACAGGATAATTGGTCTTAACATGAATTCTATGTGTCTCAAAGTAATGTCTAAGCTTCGTTGATGCCATAACTAATGCTAGTATCAACTTTTCTAAATGAGAATATCTAGTTTCAGCATCTAACAAACTTTTACTAACATAATAGACAGGATATTGCTGACCTTCATGATCCTTTATAAGGACGGCACTTACAGCATTCCCCGATACTGCGAGGTATAAGGACAGTGGTTCACCATTCTCAGGCTTCATTAATAGAGGTGCCGTTGAAAGGTATTGCTTTAAATCCTGCAAGGCTGCTTCGTGCTTTTCTCCCCATTCGAACTTCTTGTTTTTCTTCAGGATATCATAAAATTCCTTGTATTTCTCGGAGGATCTTGATATAAATCTGTTCAGTGCTGCAACTCGCCCTGTTAACCGTTGAACATCCTTCATATTTGAAGGTGATTTGATATCCAAGATGGCTTTGATCTGCTCCGGGCTTGCCTCTATTCCTCTTTTGGTCACCATATATCCTAGAAACTTTCCTGCCCCCACTCTGAAATGGCACTTAGCAGGATTCAGCTTCATGTTATACTGATCCAGGATATCAAATGCTCCCTTAATATCCTGGAGGTGATCCTCAGCCTTTTTAGATTTCACCACCATATCATCGATGTATACCTCCATTGTGTCCCCCAGCTTATCTTTGAACATCATGTTCACCAATCTCTGGTATGTTGCACCTGCATTTTTCAAACCGAAAGGCATAGCAGTATAACAATAAATACATGTTGGTGTCATAAAGGCAGTATCCTCCTGGTCCGAAGGCTCCATTTGAATCTGCTGAAATCCTGAGGATGCGTCCATGAAGGTTAACATCTCATGCCCGGCAGTAGCATCCACCATTGCATCAGTATGAGGAAGAGGAAATGGGTCTTTAGGACAAGCCTTATTCAAGTCTGTGTAATCTACACAGACTCTCCATTTCCCATTTTTCTTCTGTACTACGACTACATTTGCTAGCCATCTTGGAAACTTGACCTCCCTGATCATTTTGGACTTTAACAATCTTACAACTTTCTCTTGGATAATTGTATTTCGCTCAGGGGCGAACTTCCTTCGCTTTTGCTGTACAGGCTTGAACGACCTGTCAATTCCAAGCTTGTGAGTGATAATGTCTTTGGATATACCTGTCATATCCTCGTGCTTCCATGCAAATGTTGACATCCTGCACTTCAAAAAGTTAGTTAATTGTTCTTCAATATCCTGAGGGATATTGGTTCCTATGAGCACCGAGATATCAGGATTATCCTGATCCAAGATAACTTTCTTCATATCCTGCTCTGAAACCTCCGCGATATCCTGGGCCCGCATATTTAATTGCTATGCTGTACTAGGCTTGGTTGAGGATGAGTAACATTCTTTCGCTTCCTGCTGATCACTATCAACCTTGACAACCCTCCAAGGGGTAGGGATCTTGACGCATTGATGATAAGTTGATGGCACAGCCTTCATATCATGGATCCATGGCCTGCCCAGTATGATGTTATAGCAGGATAGGGAGTCCATCACGCAGAAACGTTGTATCGAGTTGACCCCTTCAACATATACTGGTAACTTTATTTCTCCCACTGTGTTCCTAGCCTCTCCACTGAACCCAACAAGCACGGTGGATTTTGAAGTGATATCCATTGGAGATACATTCATTCTTTTCAAAGTCTCTAGTTGGATTATGTTGACGGAGCTGCCATTATCCACCAATATCCTGCGTACAAAATGGTTAGCCACATATAATGTTATTACAAGAGCATCATGGTGAGGATCCTGGACAGTATCCCTATCATCACTATCGACAGTGATCACTTTATCAGTTGTGAGGGTAGTCATCCTGGCTGGTTTGTCTCCCCTTTTGGTCTTGGCCTCTTTTGCATGCCTCTTGGCCGCAAAATACGAAGTCCCACAAATGTCGGATCCTCTCGAAATAAAGTTGATTATCTTGGTATTCGCAGGAGGTGATGCTGCTCGTTCAGGATCCTTCTCAGTATCCTGACCCTTATTCTTCTTTCTTCCTAAGAGATCCTTCAAATATCCCTTGCTAAGAAGATAGCTTATTTCTTTTCATAGAGCAATGCAATCCTCAGTTACATGTCCAAAATCTTCGTGGAAGGCACACCATTTCGATTTCTCCTTCCAATCAGCTTTTTGTTGATTCTTTCGAGGCCACCTAGCTTTGTCTCCTAAACCCTGCATAGCATACATTAATTCAGGAATGTTAACAGAAAAGCAATATTCGGATTATTCAGGATATTCTTCAGGATCCACGTCTTCAACAGCATTCACTTTCTTGTTTTCATTTCTACCATACGACTTAGAGCGATACGGTTTAAATGAGGATTCTGACTTCCTATTAGTTGACTCATAGGTGGTGGATGAGTTCATCCTCTCTTGCATTTTCTTATCATCTTCCAGCCTGATATATCTCAAGCCCCTGTTTCGAGCTTCGTCCAAGTTCCTGCAAGGATTCATCACAAGATCTTGATAAAACTGGGAATCCTTTTGTAGTCCCATCTTGAATGCCTGGACCGCTGTAGCAACATCAAGGTGTGGGATATCCAAGGATTACCTGCTGAATTTGTTCACATAATCCCTTAAGGATTCCTGAGGTCCTTGAGTTATCCTTTAAAGATCACTTGTTAGTTTTTCAAAACTCCGACTACAAGAAAATTGACTATTAAATAAACTCACTAAGTGAGCAAATGATGTAATCGAATGCGGAGGAACATTTAAGAGCCATTTCAGGGCCGATCCTGTTAAGGTAGAACCAAAGCCCTTGCATAGGCACGCTTCCTTGAGCTCCGGAGGGATAGGATTAATCTCCATTCTTTCCCTATACTGGGCAATATGCTCTTCAGGATCCGTAGTCCCATCTTAAAGCTTCATGTTGGGGGTTTGAAATCTCTTCGGGATCTCAGCATCACAGATAGGATATGCGAAACGAGATACCCTGTGGCTGTCTTGGGACACTTCCGGAATTGGCTGGACCACTCCAGGTACACTGGATATCATGTCCTTCAATTTCTGAAGTTCCCTAGTAAATGTTGACGTCATACCTGCATCCTGCAAAGACCCACCATTGTTAGTAGCATGAATATTATTATTTGACACGTTACCAGTCCGAGGATTCTGGCCATATCCTGAAGCATATCCTGAGCTCCTCACAGTTGACATCCTGATCGAGGAGGGTATTTCAGGAGTATGATTCTGGGAATGGCTAGGCACAATATTCCCCCTATTATCCTCAGTATACACAGCCGAACTGAAGTTCAAAGTTCTGGGTTGTAAAGGAGTGACAATGTCCTAAGCAGATCTGCTCGAGCTAGATTTTAAGAGTTGTATTTCTCTTAACAGCATTTGGTTTGTTTCCTGTTGCTGCCTCATTTGTTCCTGCACACTTCCAAATAAGGTTAGAATTTCATCATTAGAGGCTAAAACGGGAGCGGATCCCTGAACACTCCGAGTAGGGATAATATCCTGAGGTTGTGAAGAAGCTGGCATCCTTGGAGGAGGAGGTGGAAGCACCGAACCAGTTGTAGCAGACACAGTGGAGGAGCTCATGTTTGATCTTGAGGCCATTGTAAACAATGTGGCAAAAAGTTTTGAAAACAGAAAACCAATTAACGATTTCACAAAGATTTTTAGTAAAGATAGCACCACTTGCCCTACGGTGGGCGCCAAATTGTTTTGGTCAAAAATTACCGAAGCAATTAAGTGATCAAATTAGTTAAGTGAGGTAGTGTGCTAAAAAGTGTGTTGGAAATATGCTGGTTATGTTGTTTACGAAAACAGTTTTCAGGATACGGCTCAGGATATTGAGTTGTATCTGTGATCAAACTATGAGCAAAAAGTAAAAGGAATGACACGAGATGTACGAGGAAAGCCCTTGATTAATCTAGATCGCCGGCATAAAACCTCGGGAGCTGATAATTGCAGCTGCCTAGTTCTTCTTATTGCTTCAAACGTCAGGATACAGTGCAGGATATTGAGCAGATCGCTAAGTGTTACAATGCTTTTTGTGAAAGTGAAAGTTGCGAGAGAACAAGTGTAAGTGAGTAGTGAGTGTAGTTGTGATGTCCTATTGATCTGATTTATCCATCTATTTATAGTTACGAAATACAAACTAAAATTCTGATAAATGTGGGATGCTCCCGAATATTCCATTATTAACGTTGTGGACCGAGTAAAGTGGCTTCAACGTCTTCATTTGAACGACTTGGACCGAGTTTTGCGGAGAAAGGGTTTTCGTGAACGTTGGGAACTTGGACTCGTACTCCTGCACACAATCCGTCAGTAATCCTCAGGATACCATTCAGGATGTTGCCAATATCCTGAATGAGCACCCCGGGCATGAACATGTATCATACAACCAAGATATAAATCAAGATATTTCCCAGGATATGGGCTCAGAATTTCACCCATAACACCCGGTATATCCCATTTTAATTTAACACCATTGTGAACCTTACGCCTTTTTACTCTCTGATCGAGGTTCTCGGCATTGAAAAATCTTCGTAAACTAAATCACACGTGAATATGTTGACATTTAAGAGATATACAGTCAAGAAAATCAAGGGCAATGGTGATATATATGCAGATTAGACACCAAAAAAAAACACTCAACAAATGGCTACAATTTAAGGAATGTGTTTAGTAAAGGCATCAGATTCCTAATTGATGGATAAAGGTCTGGTGGCAAGAAAAGCTGCTTCTAGGAGGTTGGTAAGGGTTTTCGCTCGACGATTCCATTCTTGGGTGGTTGGTTTGGCCCTTGTTCCTGTAACTCGAATCCTAACCCGGTATATCCCATTTTAATTTTACACCATTGTGAACCTTACGCCTTTTTTACTCTCTGATCGAGGTTATCGGCATTGAAAAATCTTCGTAAACTAAATCACACGTGTATATGTTGACATTTAAGAGATATACAGTCAAGAAAATCAAGGGCAATGGTGATATATATGCGGATTAGACACCAAAAGAAACACTCAACAAATGGCTACAATTCAAGGAATATGTTTAGTGATGGCATCAGATTCCTAATTGATGGAGAAAGGTCTGGTGGCAACAAAAGCTGCTTCTAGGAGGTTGTCAAGTGTTTTCGCTCGACAATTCCGTTCTTGGGTGGTTGGTTTGGCCCTTGTTGCTGTAACTTGAATCCTAACCCGGTATATCACATTTTAATTTTACACCATTGTGAACCTTACCCCTTTTTTACTCTCTGATCGAGGTTCTCGGCATTGAAAATTTTCGTAAACTAAGTCACACGTGTATATGTTGACATTTAAGAGATATACAGTCAAGAAAATCAAGGGCAATGGTGATATATATGTGGATTAGACACCAAAACAAACACTCAACAAATGGCTACAATTTAATGGATGTGTTTAGTGACGGCATGATATTCCTAATTGATGGAGAAAGGTCTGGTGGCAAGAAAAGCTGCTTCTAGCAGGCTGTCAAGTGTTTTCGCTCGACGATTCCATTCTTAGGGGTTGGATTGGCCCTTGTTTCTGTAGCTCGAATCCTAGCCCGATATATCCCATTTTAATTTTACACCATTGTGAACCTTACGCCTTTTTTACTCTCTAATCGAGGTTCTCGGCATTGAAAAATGTTTGTAAACGAAATCACACGTGTATATGTTGACATTTAAGAGATATACAGTCAAGAAAATCAACGGCATTGGTGATATATATGTGGATTAGACACCAAAAGAAAACACTCAACAAATGGCTACAATTTAAGTAATGTGTTTAGTGACGGCATCAGATTCCTAATTGATGGAGAAAGGTCTGGTGGCAAGAAAAGCTGCTTCTAGAAGGTTGTCAGGTGTTTTCGCTCGACGATTCCATTCTTGGGTGGTTGGTTTGTCCCTTGTTCCTGTAACTCGAATCCTAGCCCGGTATATCCCATTTTAATTTTACACCATTGTGAACCTTACGCCTTTTTTACGCTCTGATCGAGGTTTTCGGCATTGAAATATCTTCGTAAACTAAATCACACGTGTATATGTTGACATTTAAGAGATATACAGTCAAGAAAATCAAGGGAAATGGTGATATATATGCGGATTAGACACACAAAAAAAACACTCAACAAATGGCTACAATTTAAGGAATGTGTTTAGTGAAGGCATCAGATTCCTAATTGATGGAGAAAGGTCTGGTGGCAAGGAAAACTGCTTATAGGAGGTTGTCAAGTGTTTTCGCTCGACGATTCCATTCTTGGGTGGTTGGTTTGGCCCTTGTTCCTGTAACTCGAATCCTAGCCCGGTATATCCCATTTTAATTTTAAACCATTGTGAACCTTACGCCTTTTTTACTCTCTGATCGAGGTTCTCGGGATTGAAAAATCTTCGTACACTAAATCACACGTGTATATGTTGACATTTAAGAGATACACAGTCAAGAAAATCAACGGCAATGGTGATATATATGTGGATTAGACACCAAAAAAACACTCAACAAATGGCTACAATTTAAGTAATGTGTTTAGTGACGGCATCAGATTCCTACTTGATGGAGAAAGGTCTGGTGGCAAGAAAAGCTGCTTCTAGAATTTTGTCAAGTGTTTTAGCTCGACGATTCCATTCTTGGGTGGTTGGTTTGTCCCTTGTTCCTGTAACTCGAAACCTAGCCCGGTATATCCCATTTTAATTTTACACCATTGTGAACCTTACGCCTTTTTTACGCTCTGATCGAGATTTTCGGCATTGAAATATCTTCGTAAACTAAATCACACGTGTATATGTTGACATTTAAGAGATATACAGTCAAGAAAATCAAGGGAAATGGTGATATATATGCGGATTAGACACAAAAAAAACACTCAACAAATGGCCACAATTTAAGGAATGTGTTTAGTGAAGGCATCAGATTCCTAATTGATGGAGAAAGGTCTGGTGGCAAGGAAAGCTGCTTGTTGGAGGTTGTCAAGTGTTTTCGCTCGACGATTCCATTCTTGGGTGGTTGGTTTGGCCCTTGTTCCTGTAACTCGAATCCTAGCCCGGTATATCCCATTTTAATTTTACACCATTGTGAACCTTACGCCTTTTTTACTCTCGGATCGAGGTTCTCGGCATTGAAAAATCTTCGTACACTAAATCACACGTGTAAATGTGGACATTTAAGAGATATACAGTCAAGAAAATCAAGGGCAATGATGATATAGATATGCGGATTAGACACAAAAAAAACACTCAACAAATGGCTACAATTTAAGGAATGTGTTTAGTAACGGCATCAGATTCCAAATTGATGGACAAAAGTCTGGTGGCAAGAAAAGCTGCTTCTTAGAGGTTGTCAAGTGTTTTCGCTCGACAATTCCGTTCTTGGGTGGTTGGTTTGGCCCTTGTTCCTGTAACTCGAATCCTAGCCCGGTATATCCCATTTTAATTTTACACCATTGTGAACCTTACGCCTTTTTTACGCTCTGATCGAGGTTTTCGGCATTGAAATATCTTCGTAAACTAAATCACACGTGTATATGTTGACATTTAAGAGATATACAGTCAAGAAAATCAAGGGAAATGGTGATATATATGCGGATTAGACACACAAAAAAAACACTCAACAAATGGCTACAATTTAAGGAATGTGTTTAATGAAGGCATCAGATTCCTAATTGATGGAGAAAGGTCTGGTGGCAAGGAAAACTGCTTGTAGGAGGTTGTCAAGTGTTTTCGCTCGACGATTCCATTCTTGGGTGGTTGGTTTGGCCCTTGTTCCTGTAACTCGAATCCTAGCCCGGTATATCCCATTTTAATTTTAAACCATTGTGAACCTTACGCCTTTTTTACTCTCTGATCGAGGTTCTCGGGATTGAAAAATCTTCGTACACTAAATCACACGTGTATATGTTGACATTTAAGAGATACACAGTCAAGAAAATCAACGGCAATGGTGATATATATGTGGATTAGACACCAAAAAAACACTCAACAAATGGCTACAATTTAAGTAATGTGTTTAGTGACGGCATCAGATTCCTAATTGATGGAGAAAGGTCTGGTGGCAAGAAAAGCTGCTTCTAGAATTTTGTCAAGTGTTTTAGCTCGACGATTCCATTCTTGGGTGGTTGGTTTGTCCCTTGTTCCTGTAACTCGAAACCTAGCCCGGTATATCCCATTTTAATTTTACACCATTGTGAACCTTACGCCTTTTTTACGCTCTGATCGAGATTTTCGGCATTGAAATATCTTCGTAAACTAAATCACACGTGTATATGTTGACATTTAAGAGATATACAGTCAAGAAAATCAAGGGCAATGGTGATATATATGCGGATTAGACACAAAAAAAACACTCAACAAATGGCCACAATTTAAGGAATGTGTTTAGTGAAGGCATCAGATTCCTAATTGATGGAGAAAGGTCTGGTGGCAAGGAAAGCTGCTTGTAGGAGGTTGTTAAGTGTTTTCGCTCGACGATTCCATTCTTGGGTGGTTGGTTTGGCCCTTGTTCCTGTAACTCGAATCCTAGCCCGGTATATCCCATTTTAATTTTACACCATTGTGAACCTTACGCCTTTTTTACTCTCGGATCGAGGTTCTCGGCATTGAAAAATCTTCGTACACTAAATCACACGTGTAAATGTGGACATTTAAGAGATATACAGTCAAGAAAATCAAGGGCAATGATGATATAGATATGCGGATTAGACACAAAAAAAACACTCAACAAATGGCTACAATTTAAGGAATGTGTTTAGTAACGGCATCAGATTCCAAATTGATGGACAAAAGTCTGGTGGCAAGAAAAGCTGCTTCTTAGAGGTTGTCAAGTGTTTTCGCTCGACAATTCCGTTCTTGGGTGGTTGGTTTGGCCCTTGTTCCTGTAACTCGAATCCTAGCCCGGTATATCCCATTTTAATTTTACACCATTGTGAACCTTACGCCTTTTTTACTCTCTGATCGAGGTTCTCGGCATTGAAAAATCTTCTTAAACTAAATCACACGTGTATATGTTGACATTTAAGAGATATACAGTCAAGAAAATCAAGGGCAATTGTGATATATATGCGGATTAGACACCAAAAAAAAACACTCAACAAATGGCTTCAATTTAAGGAATTTGTTTGGTGACGGCATCAGATTCCTAATTGATGGAGAAAGGTCTGGTGGCAAGAAAAGCTGCTTCTAGGAGGTTTTCTAGTGTTTTCGCTCGACGATTCCATTCTTGGGTGGTTGGTTTGGCCATTGTTCCAATAACTCGAATTCTAGCCCGGTATATACCATTTTAATTTTACACCATTGTGAACCTTACGCCTTTTTACTCTCTGATCGAGGTTCTCAGCATTGAAAAATCTTCGTAAACTAAATCACATGTGTATATGTTGACATTTAAGAGATATACAGTCAAGAAAATCAAGGGCAATGGTGATATATATGCGGATTAGACACCAAAAAAAAAACACTCAACAAATGGCTACAATTTAAGGAATGTGTTTAGTAACGGCATCAGATTCCTAATTGATGGACAAAAGTCTGGTGGCAAGAAAAGCTGCTTCTTAGAGGTTGTCAAGTGTTTTCGCTCGACAATTCCGTTCTTGGGTGGTTGGTTTGGCCCTTGTTCCTTTAACTCGAATCCTAGCCCGGTATATCCCATTTTAATTTTACACCATTGTGAACCTTACGCCTTTTTTACTCTCTGATCGAGGTTCTCGGCATTGAAAATTCTTGGTAAACTAAATCACGCGTGTATATGTTGACATTTAAGAGATTTACAGTCTAGAAAATCAAGGGCAATTGTGATACATATGCGGATTAGACACCAAAAAAAACACTCAACAAATGGCTACAATTTAAGGAATGTGTTTGGTGACGGCATCATATTCCTAATTGATGGAGAATGGTTTGGTGGCAAGAAAGCTGCTTCTAGGTGGTTGTCAAGTGTTTTCGGTCGACGATTCCATTCTTGGGTGGTTGGTTTGGCCCTTGTTCCTGTAACTCGAATCCTAGCCTGGTATATCCCATTTTAATTTTACACCATTGTGAACCTTACGCCTTTTTTACTCTCTAATCGAGGTTCTCGGCATTGAAGAATCTTCGTAAACTAAATCACACGTGTATATGTTGACATTTAAGAGATATACAATCAAGAAAATCAAGGGCAATGGTGATATATATGCGGATTAGACACCAAAAAAAAAACACTCAACAAATGGCTACAATTTAAGGAATGTGTTTGGTGACGGCATCAGATTCCTAATTGATGGAGAAAGGTCTGGTGGCAAGAAAAGCTGCTTCTAGAAGGTTATCAAGTGTTTTCGCTCGGCGATTACATTCTTGGGTGGTTGGTTTGGCCCTTGTTCCTGTAACTCAAATCCTAGCTCGGTATATCCCATTTTAATTTTACACCATTGTGAACCTTAGGCCTTTTTTACTCTCTGATCGAGGTTCTCGGCATTGAAAAATCTTCGTAAACTAAATCACACGTGTATATGTTGACATTTAAGAGATATACAGTCAAGAAAATCAAGGGCAATGGTGATATATATGAGAATTAGACACCAAAAAAACACTAAACAAATGGCTACAATTTAAGGAATGTGTTTAGTGACGGCATCAGATTCCTAATTTACGGAGAAAGGTTTGGTGGCAAGGAAAGCTGCTTCTAGGTGGTTGTCAAGTGTTTTCGCTCGATGATTCCATTCTTGGGTGGTTGGTTTGGGCTTTGTTCCTGTAACACGAATCCTAGCCCGGTATATCCCATTTTAATTTTACACCATTGTGAACCTTACGCCTTTTTTACTCTCTGGTCGAGGTTCTCGGCATTGAAAAATCTTCGTAAACTAAATCACACGTGTATATGTTGACATTTAAGAGATATACAGTCAAGAAAATCAAGGGCAATGGTGATATATATGCGGATGAGACACCAAAAAAAAAACACTCAACAAATGGCTACAATTTAAGGAATGTGTTTAGTGACGACATTAGACTCCTAATTGATGGAGAAAGGTCTTGTGGCAAGAAAAGCAGCTTCTAGGAGGTTGTCAAGTGTTTTCGCTCGACGATTCCATTCTTGGGTGGTTGGTTTGGCCCTTGTGCCTGTAACTCGAATCCTAGCCCGGTATATCCCATTTTAATTTTAGACCATTGTGAACCTTACGCCTTTTTTACTCTCTAATCGAGGTTCTCGGCATTGAAGAATCTTCGTAAACTAAATCACACGTGTATATGTTGACATTTAAGAGATATACAGTCAAGAAAATCAAGGGCAATGGTGATATATATGCGGATTAGACACCAAAAAAAAACACTCAACAAATGGCTACAATTTAAGGAATGTGTTTAGTGACGGCATTAGATTCCTAATTGATGGAGAAAGGTCTGTTGGCAAGAAAAGCTGCTTCTAGGAGGTTGTCAAGTGTTTTCGCTCGACAATTCCATTCTTGGGTGGTTGGTTTGGCCCTTGTTCCTGTAACTCGAATCCTAGCCCGGTATATCCCATTTTAATTTTAGACCATTGTGAACCTTACGCCTTTTTTACTCTCTAATCGAGGTTCTCGGCATTGAAGAATCTTCGTAAACTAAATCACACGTGTATATGTTGACATTTAAGAGATATACTGTCAAGAAAATCAAGGGCAATGGTGATATATATGCGGATTAGACACCAATAAAAAACACTCAACAAATGGCTAGAATTTAAGGAATGTGTTTAGTGACGGCATCAGATTCCTAATTGATGGAGAAAGGTCTGGTGGCAAGAAAATTGTAACAACCCTCGGTAAAACCAACACCCTTATAATTATTCCGACACCCTGTTATATGTTAAAATACTCTTATATATCTTATATTACACCCCGTATGTGAAAACCGAGCCCTAAATAGATTATAACATATAAAATAAAATAAGAACAAGAAATTTAGGGCTGAGGCGGGCCGCGTAATACCTCACCCCTAGTTTACATGGGCCGTATGAGAGTGTAACCGGACTCCGCTGAAACCTTTAGTTGAAGCGGGCCGCGTAAAAGGTTGCATTAAGTTAATGCGGGCCGCGCGGACTCATAACACGCGATCGCACCAGAGGCCGACACGTGTCGTAATCGTGTCAAGCCTAGTGATGACCCAGCTAAGCTACTGTGTTGACCAAGGTTGACGCGGGCCGCGTAACCTTGGCATGTATCTTACGCGGGCCGCGTGGAAACCCAATTTCACAACTATAAATAGCAGGCATCAGTTTTCAGTTTCCGTCGCTCATTTCTTATTCTCAATCTCGAATTCTGAAAGTATAGGCATAATATTTTGGGTATTATACCCCTAATTAGCGAGGTTCTGCTCCGTTGTAAGTATTATAACCCTAGTTTCATAATAGTTACGCTGCCCGATTGATTTAGGGTTCCGTAACAACTGTCGTGCTTCTGCCCGACGTAGTTGTTGGAATGCCGTCTCGGGGAGGGTATTATTAATATTTTCAAAGGGTTATGATACTAACCAATGTACATTTGTATAAATTATAGATTATAGCCAGGAAACCCTTACGAAAAGCCTAAGACAGCAATGTGAGTTTATCCTCTTTTTGTTAATGTTTTTGGTAATGTTTTACCAAACCTTAAATGTTTTACAAAGTAATTAAGCAGTGATTGAGTCTTTGTAGTCTTCAATTACTGTCCGGTATGTTGGGGTTTTGTATACAAAATTTATACTACCTGCGAGTTGTAAGTCGAGTATGACAGTACGTTACCATTGGGACAATGAGTTAGCCAATGTGTAATATGACCCACAAGTCAGTGGATTGATAGTACCAATTGGAGTAATTGTGTAGACATAAACATTGTAATCCTCCTCGATACTGTTTTTAATTAAATGTTTCTTGATTAAACTGGGATTCACTCACCAGTATTTCCGACTGACAAATGTTTTTAAAACACGTTTCAGGTAACCCAATGTAAAAGCCAATTATTAAAAAGCCAGCTGGAGAGCACTGAAGGCTTGGGAAAATGTGGCTATAAAAGTTACCTAATAAACGATGTTTTAGATTCAATAAAATAGGGTTTATCCCTATAAATGTATTGTAATAAGAAACTTGGGTTTTACCCATGTGTTTATTAATATTAAATATGGTGGTTTTACTCTGATAAACATTTCCTAACTACGGTCCTGATGTAAATTCCGGTGCGAGATTAAATAAACCTGATGCCACCAAACTCTGAGCTCGCGTCCGCCCGTTCCCGGGAATCAGGGATCGGGGGTTGCGACAGAAGGTGGTATCAGAGCCTAGCCACTGGTCTGAGCCAAAGAAGTTTTCTGCTGACACTTAAATTCTAAATTTTGTGTTAGGAAATAATTACGGAAATACGTGTATAACTGTATTTATTGGTTATGTGTTATTTGACTATCTGTTAGTTTTCAGTATGAGTGATCAAGGACCATCAGACGTGAATCGTCAGTTAGCTGATTCACCTAGGAGTGAAGGTACATCATCACAGCCTGCCCTCTCTGGGTACACTGCTGATCAGGAAGACGGAATATTTGCCTTTAGAGCTCAATCTGAAGAACCATTTCCTACTAAGAAACGAGGATGGTTCAGTAAATAAGCTTTTGCTCGTAGGAAGAGAATGCGAAAATTGCAACAGCAAAGAGCTTTAGCAGATATTAAGAGAGAGACAGATGCTCATACTCAAGATATGCTAAATAGAAGCCTAGCAAATTTCCATATCTTAGCTACAACTGCTGCTGACCCAGGTCTGGAACAACTAGTAGCCCCACAACCACAAAACCCAGAACAACCCATGGAAAAAGAAAATCAGGAAAACCAAGTGGAGATGCACAACTTTAACCCAGAAGAAATCCCTAGAGTGCCTGCACCAAACCCCATAGACCCGAATTATGACCCCTGGTGGGACGACAATAGAGACTTTGTGCAACGTTACCCTATCCAGGATTATCCACCCACACAAAATATAGAAGCTTACCCAGGTATGGACCCTTTAGACCCCTATTATCAAGATGATTATATTAGGGAGATATTAGAGGATCCTTACCAATTTCAGGAATTGTCACCCCCATATCAGGAAAATGCACCCCAGATTCCAAACCCAGTCCGAGAACCTGCACCCCCAATGAGTGCAGAAAACGTTCAAGAACTTAGGACTTTCGGGGAGGAAATTTTAGAGAACAGTGAGATAATGCGTCAGGTGGGAGAGCGTCTCGTATGGAAATACGATGAACGCAATATGGATTTTTGGATGAATCCATATCCATGATTGTTAGAATGGAGGAAGCAGTAATAATAATAATAAAAATAAAAATATGTGTGTACGGATGCATATTACTATTTTATTTCTGTTGGTATTGTAATCTTTACTAGTGTGTAATAGACACATAAGTATATGAAAAGAGTAAAGTAGCAATGATCTACATTTTTGGTTAGATTGTATGTCATGTGATTAACTATATTACTTACTATCTTGTGATATTAATATGGGATAAATGTTTAAAATTCAGATGGCCGACGAAGGAAATCAAGGAAATCTGAATAACGATAACTAGAGTAACATTAACGTGGTTAATGATAATCCGAGCGTCCATAACAACGAAAACCAAATGGATAATAGTGCCGTTCAACATATAGTGACACAAGGAATCATAGATGCTATGCCATTTATTATTCAAACTATTCAAGAAGCGAATAATAAAAGTAAACATAGCAGTAAGCGACCAATTGAACCAGAAAATAGCGTAAACAATGGGCCTATACTTCAAATGCCTATTCCCAAAAGAAGAAGAACCGTGCCTAACGGTTGTTCTTATAAAGAATTTTGGTCCTGTAAACCAATAGAATTCTCAGGCAATGAAGGGGCCATTGCAACCTTACGCTGGATAGAAAAGACTGAGGCAGTTTTAAGGATAAGTAAGTGTGCTGAAGAAGATAAGATATTGTTTGCTTCTAATCTGTTTAAGAATGCAGCATTAGAATGGTGGAACACTATCCTCCAGACAAGAGGAAGTGATCGAACCTATAATATGGAATGGGAAGAATTTAAAAACAAGGTAGAAAGGAAGTTCTGCCCACCCAATGAAAAAGAACAGATAACAAACAAATTCCTAAATCTTAGGATGACTGGTGTAGATAGTAAGGGGTACACTAAGATATTCTTTGAATATGCTAGAATAGTACCAACTCTTGCTTCACCAAAACCAGTGTTAATCTCTCGTTATATTTGGGGATTAATTAGAGAGATTAGACACATAGTCAAGGCAGCTAGACCACAAACCATAGAAGAAGCTGTAGAATTAACAAATACCTTGACTGATGAATTAGTCCGTACTAGAGAAGAAGACCAGAGAAGGAACCTAACCCAAAAGCTTACTCAAGAATTCCGTTCGGGGAATTACAATCGTAGGAATACAGGTTCTACCTCTGCACCATACTGCAGGAACTGTAAGAAAAAGCATTCGGGAAAATGCTCCACTCTCTGCAATTATTGCAAAATGCCAGGACACAAGGAAGAAAATTGCAAGAAGAAATCCAGTAATGGATATTGCTACAACTGTGGAGAAAAAGGTCATATCAGGCCAAATTGTCCGAAATTGGCCCCAGCTGCAAACAACAAAAATACTAAAAATGCTAGAGCATTTGTTCTGACTGCAGATGAAGCCAAGTTAATTCCAGATGTCATAGCCGGTACGTTTTTAGTTAATGATGTCTTTGCTAAAATATTATTTGACTCTGGTGCAAACCAAAGTTTTATTAATACATCGTTTTGCAAATTTTTAAATCAGTCATTAACTAAACTACCACATGAATGCTTGGTAGAGACAGCCAATGGAGAAACCATTAGAATTTCTGAAATCTTGCAGGGAGCAAGTATAGAAATTTCAAATCAGAAATTTATTGCAAATCTTTATCCCATGAATCTGGCAGGATTCGATGTTGTTTTAGGAATGGATTGGTTAATAACCAATAAAGCCAGTATTTTATGTGATCAAAAGTTAATCCAAATAAAATCACCAAAAGGTAAAATGGTCACAATTAAAGGAGATAAGCCCTCTAGATCCACAAAATTCATATCTGCAATGAAAACTGCAAGTTGTATAAGAAAAGGTTCTATAGTGTATTTGATTTCTATAATCACTAACACTAAAGGGAAAGAACTAAAAGATATTCCAGTAGTATCTCAGTTTTCAGATGTCTTTCCACAAGAATTACCAGGACTACCTCCAGACAGAGAAGTTGAATTCAGAATTCATTTGCTACCAGGATCATCACCAATTGCCAAAGCACCTTACCATTTGGCACCTGCAGAAATGCAAGAATTGAAGAAACAACTAGACGAATTGTTAGAAAAATGATTTATACAACCAAGTTCGTCGCCATGGGGAGTGCCGATACTGTTTGTTAAAAAGAAGGACAGATCAATGCGTATGTGCATTGATTATCGTGAATTAAACAAGGTCACGATTAAGAATTGGTACCCATTACCGAGAATCGATGATCTGTTTGATCAACTGCAAGGAGCTCGATTTTTCTCTAAGATCGATTTAAGGTCAGGATATCATCAATTAAAGGTACAGGAAGAGGACATTCCTAAAACCGTATTCAGAACGAGGTATGGTCATTATGAATTTACTGTCATGCCATTTGGTTTAACCAATGCCCCAGCTGCATTTATGGACATGATGAACCGAATATGTAAGACATATTTGGATAAATTCATAATTGTATTCATAGATGATATTCTAATTTATTCTAAGAATAAAGAGGATCATGCAAGACATTTGCACGCACTTTTAAGTTTGTTAAGAAAGGAAAAGCTTTATGCTAAATTTTCTAAGTGTGAATTTTGGTTAGAACAGGTACAATTTCTTGGACACCTAGTCAATCATGAAGGAATTCATGTAGATCCAACAAATATTGAGGCAATTACCAAATGGAAAACCCCTGAATCACCAACTGAGGTTAGAAGTTTCTTAGGATTGGCCGGTTATTATAGAAGATTTATTCACGATTTTTCTAGAATAGCCATTCCCTTAACTAAGCTAACTTGTAAATCTGTTAAGTTTGAATGGGGATTAAAACAAGAAGAAGCCTTTAAAATTCTTAAGCAAAGATTAACCCATACACCCATATTAGCATTACCAGAAGGAACTGAAGACTTTGTAGTCTATTGTGATGCTTCTAAATTAGGTTATGGATGTGTATTGATGCAACGACAGAAGGTTATAGCTTATGCATCTAGACAACTTAAGAATCATGAAGAGAATTATTCAACCCATGACTTAGAATTAGGAGCTATAATTTTTGCTCTTAAGATCTGGAGACATTACCTTTATGGTAGTAAGTTTACCATATTTATTGATCACAAAAGTTTAAGGTATGTTTTCAGACAGAAAGAGTTAAATATGAGACAAAGACGTTGGATGGAATTTCTTAGTGATTATGATTGTAATATCCAGTATCATGAAGGAAAAGCAAATGTAGTGGCAGATGCTTTAAGCCGAAAGTATCATGAAAAGCCAAAAAGGGTACGTTCTCTTAAATTAAATCTGCAAGTAGATTTAAATGATCAAATAAGAGAAGCACAAGAATCAGTAATCAAGGATGATTCTGAAAAATTAAAAGGTATGCTGAAAGAATTAAAACAAGGAACAGATGGAATTTGAAGATTCCATGAAAAGAGAATGTGGATACCTAAATTAGGAAATCTACGCCATCGTATATTAGAAGAAGCCCATAAGTCTAAATACACGATGCATCCAGGAAGTGATAAAATGTACCAGGATTTAAGGAAAAATTTCTGGTGGATAGGAATGAAAAAGGACATAGCAACCTATGTTTCTAAATGTTTAACTTGTTCACAAGTTAAAGCTGAACATCAGAAACCCTCAGGTTTATTACAGCAATTAGAAATGCTAGTCTGGAAATGGGAATTAATAACAATGGATTTTGTTACTAAATTACCCAAAACTAAGAAAGGAAATGATACAATCTGGGTGATTGTAGATAGACTAACCAAGTCAGCTCATTTTCTACCAATGAAAGAAACAATTAGTATGGAACAATTAGCCAAATTATATGTAAATAAAATTGTTTCTTTACATGGCATTCCTTTATCAATTGTTTCTGATAGGGATAGTCGATTTACCTCTCGTTTTTGGTCAAGTTTCCAAAGGGCAATGGGAACCAAATTAAGGTTAAGCACAGCTTATCATCCTCAAACATATGGACAAAGTGAAAGGACAATCTAGACAATGGAAGACATGCTTAGAGCTTGTGTAATTGATTTTGGAGGTAATTGGGACGATCACTTACCCTTAATAGAATTTTCTTATAATAATAGTTATCACACAAGTATCAATGCTGCACCATTTGAAGCACTTTATGGATGAAAGTGTCGCACCCCAGTCTGTTGGGCAGAAATTGGGGAACAACAACTATCTGGACCTGAGATTGGACAAGAAACAACCGACAAGATTATTCAAGTCAAGGAACGATTGAAAGCTGCACGTGATCGACAAAAGAGCTATGCTAATAACCGACGTAAGCCGTTGGAATTTCAGGTAGGAGATAAAGTATTGTTGAAAGTCTCTCCTTGGAAATGAGTGGTAAGATTCATCAAAAGAGGAAAGCTAAGTCCCAGGTATGTTGGACCCTTCAGGATTATTAGAAAAATAGGGCATGTAGCCTATCAGCTACAACTGCCAGAGGAAATGACAGGAATACATGATGTGTTTCATGTATCAAATCTTAAAAAGTGTTTAGCCGATGAATCATTGATAGTACCTCTTAAGGATATAGAGGTAAATGAACAACTCAAGTTTGTAGAAAGACCTCTACAAGTTGAAGATAGGAAAGTCAAGAATCTCAAGCACAAAAGACTAGTTCTAGTCAAAGTGAAGTGGGACTCCAAAAGAGGACCTGAATACACGTGGGAGCTCGAGTCAGAAATGAAAAGGAAATATCCACACTTATTTCAGTAGATCTCGAGGACGAGCTCTAAAGTAAGGTGGGGAGAATGTAACAACCCTCGGTAAAACCAACACCCTTATAATTATTCTGACACCCTGTTATATGTTAAAATACTCTTATATATCTTATATTACACCCCGTATGTGAAAACCGAGCCCTAAATAGATTATAACATATAAAATAAAATAAAAACAAGAAATTTAGGGCTGAGGCGGGCCGCGTAATACCTCACCCCTAGTTTACACGGGCCGTATGAGAGTGTAACCGGACTCCGCTGAAACCTTTAGTTGAAGCGGGCCGCGTAAAAGGTTGCATTAAGTTAATGCGGGCCGCGCGGACTCATAACACGCGAACGCACCAGAGGCCGACACGTGTCGTAATCGTGTCAAGCCTAGTGATGACCCAGCTAAGCTACTGCGTTGACCAAGGTTGACGCGGGCCGCGTAACCTTGGCATGTATCTTACGCGGGCCGCGTGGAAACCCAATTTCACAACTATAAATAGCAGGCATCAGTTTTCAGTTTCCGTCGCTCATTTCTTATTCTCAATCTCGAATTCTGAAAGTATAGGCATAATATTTTGGGTATTATACCCCTAATTAGCAAGGTTCTGCTCCGTTGTAAGTATTATAACCCTAGTTTCATAATAGTTACGCTGCCCGATTGATTTAGGGTTCCGTAACAACTGTCGTGCTTCTGCCCGACGTAGTTGTTGGAATGCCGTCTCGGGGAGGGTATTATTAATATTTTCAAAGGGTTATGATACTAACCAATGTACATTTGTATAAATTATAGATTATAGCCAGGAAACCCTTACGAAAAGCCTAAGACAGCAATGTGAGTTTATCCTCTTTTTGTTAATGTTTTTGGTAATGTTTTACCAAACCTTAAATGTTTTACAAAGTAATTAAGCAGTGATTGAGTCTTTGTAGTCTTCAATTACTGTCCGGTATGTTGGGGTTTTGTATACAAAATTTATACTACCTGCGAGTTGTAAGTCGAGTATGACAGTACGTTACCATTGGGACAATGAGTTAGCCAATGTGTAATATGACCCACAAGTCAGTGGATTGATAGTACCAATTGGAGTAATTGTGTAGACATAAACATTGTAATCCTCCTCGACACTGTTTTTAATTAAATGTTTCTTGATTAAACTGGGATTCACTCACCAGTATTTCCGACTGACAAATGTTTTTAAAACACGTTTCAGGTAACCCAATGTGAAAGCCAATTATTAAAAAGCCAGCTGGAGAGCACTGAAGGCTTGGGAAAATGTGGCTATAAAAGTTACCTAATAAACGATGTTTGAAATTCAATAAAATAGGGTTTATCCCTATAAATGTATTGTAATAAGAAACTTGGGTTTTACCCATGTGTTTATTAATATTAAATATGGTGGTTTTACTCTGATAAACATTTCCTAACTACGGTCCTGATGTAAATTCCGCTGCGAGATTAAATAAACCTGATACCACCAAACTCTGAGCTCGCGTCCGCCCGTTCCCGGGAATCAGGGATCGGGGGTTGCGCCAAAAAGCTGCTTCTAGAAGGTTGTCAAGTGTTTTCGCTCGACGATTCCATTCTTGGGTGGTTGGTTTGGCCCTTGTTCCTGTAACTCAAATCCTAGCCCGGTATATCCCATTTTAATTTTACACCATTGTGAACCTTAGGCCTTTTTTACTCTCTGATCGAGGTTCTCGGCATTGAAAAATCTTCGTAAACTAAATCACACGTGTATATGTTGACATTTAAGAGATATACAGTCAAGAAAATCAAGGGCAATGGTGATATATATGCGAATTAGACACCAAAAAAACACTAAACAAATGACTACAATTTAAGGAATGTGTTTAGTGACGGCATCAGATTCCTAATTTATGGAGAAAGGTTTGGTGGCAAGGAAAGCTGCTTCTAGGAGGTTGTCAAGTGTTTTCGCTCGATGATTCCATTCTTGGGTGGTTGGTTTGGCCCTTGTTCCTGTAACTCGAATCCTAGCCCGGTATATCCGATTTTAATTTTACACCATTGTGAACCTTACGCCTTTTTTAATCTCTGATCGAGGTTCTCGGCATTGAAAAATCTTCGTAAACTAAATCACACGTGTATATGTTGACATTTAAGAGATATACAATCAACAATATCAAGGGCAATGGTGATATATATGCGGATTAGACACAAAAAAAACACTCAACAAATGGCCACAATTTAAGGAATGTGTTTAGTGACGGCATCAGATTCCTAATTGATGGACAAAGGTCTGGTGGCAAGAAAAGCTGCTTTTTAGAGGTTGTCAAGTGTTTTCGCTCGACAATTCCGTTCTAGGGTGGTTGGTTTGGCCCTTGTTCCTGTAACACGAATCCTAGCCCAGTATATCCCATTTTAATTTTACACCATTGTGAACCTTACGCCTTTTTTACTCTCTGATCGAGGTTCTCAGCATTGAAAAATCTTGGTAAACTAAATCACAGGTGTATATGTTGACATTTAAGAGATATACAGTCAAGAAAATCATGGGCAATGGTGATATATATGCGGATTAGACACCAAAAAAAAACTCAACAAATGGCTACAATTTAAGGAATGTGTTTAGTGACAGCATCAGATTCCTAATTTATGGAGAAAGGTCTTGTGGCAAGAAAAGCTGCTTCTAGGAGGTTGTCAAGTGTTTTCGCTCGACGATTCCATTCTTGGGTGTGTGGTTTGGCCCATGTTCCTGTAACTCGAATCCTAGCCCGGTATATCCCATTTTAATTTTACCCCATTGTGAACCTTACGCCTTTTTTACTCTCTGATCGAGGTTCTCAGCATTGAAAAATCTTCGTAAACTAAATCACACGTGAATATGTTGACATTTAAGAGATATACAGTCAAGAAAATCAAGGGAAATGGTGATATATATGCGGATTAGACACCAAAGAAAAACACTCAACAAATGGCTACAATTTAAGGAATGTGTTTAGTGACGACATCAGACTCCTAATTGATGGAGAAAGGTCTGGTGGCAAGAAAAGCTGCTTCTAGGAGGTTGTCAAGTGTTTTCGCTCGACGGTTCCATTCTTGGGTGGTTGGTTTGGCCCTTGTTCCTGTAACTCGAATCCTAGCCCGGTATATCCCATTTTAATTTTACACCATTGTGAACCTTACGCCTTTTTTACTCTCTGATCGAGGTTCTCGGCATTGAAAAATCTTCGTAAACTAAATCACACGTGTTTATGTTGACATTTAGGAGATATACAGTCAAGAAAATCAAGGGCAATGATGATATATACGCGGATTAGACACCAAAAAAAAACACTCAACAAATGGCTACAATTTAAGGAATGTGTTTGGTGACGGCATCATATTCCTAATTGATGGAGAATGGTCTGGTGGCAAGAAAAGCTGCTTCTAGGAGGTTATCATGTGTTTTCGCTCGACGATTCCATTCTTGGGTGGTTGGTTTGGCCCTTGTTCCTGTAACTCGAATCCTAGCCCGGTATATCCCATTTTAATTTTAGACCATTGTGAACCTTACGCCTTTTTTACTCTCTAATCGAGGTTCTCGGCATTGAAGAATCTTCGTAAACTAAATCACACGTGTATATGTTGACATTTAAGAGATACACAGTCAAGAAAATCAAGGGCAACGGTGATATATATATATGCGGATTAGACACAAAAAAAAACACTTAACAAATGGCTACAATTTAAGGAATATGTTTAGTGACGGCATCAGATTCCTAATTGATGGAGAAAGGTCTGGTGGCAAGAAAAGCTGCTTCTAGAAGGTTGTCAAGTGTTTTCGCTCGACGATTCCATTCTTGGGTGGTTGGTTTGGCCCTTGTTCCTGTAACTAAAATCCTAGCCCGGTATATCGCATTTTAATTTTACACCATTGTGAACCTTAGGCCTTTTTTACTCTCTGATCGAGGTTCTCGGCATTGAAAAATCTTCGTAAACTAAATCACACGTGTATAGGTTGACATTTAAGAGATATACAGTCAAGAAAATCATGGGAAATGGTGATATATATGCGAATTAGACACCAAAAAACACTAAACAAATGGCTACAATTTAAGGAATGTGTTTAGTGACGGCATCAGATTCCTAATTTATAGAGAAAGGTTTGGTGGCAAGGAAAGCTGCTTCTAGGAGGTTGTCAAGTGTTTTCGCTCGACGATTCAATTCTTGGGTGGTTGGTTTGGCCCTTGTTCCTGTAACTCGAATCCTAGCCCGGTATATCCGATTTTAATTTTACACCATTGTGAACCTTACGCCTTTTTTAATCTCTGATCGAGGTTCTCGGCATTGAAAACTCTTCGTAAACTAAATCACACGTGTATATGTTGACATTTAAGAGATATACATTAAACAAAATCAAGGGCAATGGTGATATATATGCAGATTAGACACCAACAAAAAAACACTCAACAAATGGCTACAATTTAAGGAATGTGTTTAGTGATGGCATAAGATTCCTAATTGATGGAGAAAGGTCTGGTGGCAAGAAAAGCTGCTTCTAGGAGATTGTCAAGTGTTTTCGCGCGACGATTCCATTCTTGAGTGGTTGGTTTGGCCCTTGTTCCTGTAACTCGAATCCTAGCCAGGTATATCCCATTTTAATTTTACACCATTGTGAACCTTACGCCTTTTTTACTCTCTGATCGAGGTTCTCGGCATTGAAAAATCATCGTAAACTAAATCACACGTGTATATGTTGACATTTAAGAGATATAAAGCCAATAAAAATAAGGGCAATGGTGATATATTTGCGGATTAGACACCAAAAAAAAACACTCAACAAATGGCTACAATTTAAGGAATGTGCTTAGTGACGGCATCAGATTCCTAATTGATGGAGAATGGTCTGGTGGCAAGAAAAGCTGCTTCTAGGAGGTTGTCAAGTGTTTTCGCTCGACGATTCCATTCTTGGGTGGTTGGTTTGGCCCTTGTTCCTGTAAATCGAATCTTAGCCCGGTATATCCCATTTTAATTTTACACCATTGTGAACCTTACGCCTTTTTTACTCTCTGATCGAGGTTCACGGCATTGAAAAATCTTCGTAAACTAAATCACACGTGTATATGTTGACATTTAAGAGATATACAGTCAAGAAAATCAGGGGCAATGGTGATATATATGCAGATTAGACACCAATAAAAAAACACTCAACAAATGGCTACAATTTAAGGAATGTGTTTAGTGATGGCATAAGATTCCTAATTGATGGAGAAATGTCTGGTGGCAAGAAAAGCTGCTTCTAGGAGATTGTCAAGTGTTTTCGCGCGACGATTCCATTCTTGAGTGGTTGGTTTGGCCCTTGTTCCTGTAACTCGAATCCTAGCCAGGTATATCCCATTTTAATTTTACACCATTGTGAACCTTACGCCTTTTTTACTCTCTGATCGAGGTTCTCGGCATTGAAAAATCATCGTAAACTAAATCACACGTGTATATGTTGACATTTAAGAGATATAAAGCCAATAAAAATAAGGGCAATGGTGATATATTTGCGGATTAGACACCAAAAAAAAACACTCAACAAATGGCTACAATTTAAGGAATGTGCTTAGTGACGGCATCAGATTCCTAATTGATGGAGAATGGTCTGGTGGCAAGAAAAGCTGCTTCTAGGAGGTTGTCAAGTGTTTTCGCTCGACGATTCCATTCTTGGGTGGTTGGTTTGGCCCTCGTTCTTGTAACTCGAATCCTAGCCCGGTGTATCCCATTTTAATTTTACACCATTGTGAACCTTACGCCTTTTTTACACTCTAATCGAGGTTCTTGACACTAAAAAATCTTCTAAACTAATTCACATGTGTATATGTTGACATTTAAGAGATATACGGTCAAGAAAATCAATGGCATTAGTGATATATATGCAGATTAGACACCAAAAAAAAAACACTCAACAAATGGCTACAATTTAAGGAATATGTTTAGTGACGGTAGCAGATTCCTAATTGATGGAGAAAGGTCTGGTGGCAAGAAAAGCGGCTTCTAGGAGGTTGTCAAGTTTTTTCGATCGCGATTCCATTCTTGGGTGGTTGGTTTGGCCCTTGTTCCTGTAACTCGAATCCTAGCCCGGTATATCCCATTTTAATTTTACACCATTGTGAACCTTACGCCTTTTTTACTCTCTGATCGAGGTTCTCAGCATTAAAAAATCTTCGTAAACTAAATCACACGTGAATATGTTGACATTTAAGAGATATACAGTCAAGAAAATCAAGGGCAATGGTGATATATATGCAGATTAGACACAAAAAAAGCGCTCAACAAATGCTACAATTTAAGAAATGTGTTTAGTGACAGCATCAGATTCCTAATTGATGTAGAAAGGTCTGGTGGCAAGAAAAGCTGCTTCTAGGAGGTTGTCAAGTGTTTTCGCTCGACGATTCCATTCTTGGGTGGTTGGTTTGGCCCTTGTTCCTGTAACTCAAATCCTAGCCTGGTATATCCCATTTTAATTTTACACCATTGTGAACCTTAGGCCTTTTTTACTCTCTGATCGAGGTTCTCGGCATTGAAAAATCTTCGTAAACTAAATCACACGTGTATATCTTGACATTTAAGAGATATACAATCAAGAAAATCAAGGGCAATGGTGATATATATGCGAATTAGACACCAAAAAAACACTAAACAAATGGCTACAATTTAAGGAATGTGTTTAGTGACGGCATCAGATTCCTAATTTATGGAGAACGGTTTGGTAGCAAGGAAAGCTGCTTCTAGGAGTTTGTCAAGTGTTTTCGCTCGACGATTCCATTCTTGGGTGGTTGGTTTGGCCCTTGTTCCAGTAACTCGAATCCTATCCCGGTATATCCCATTTTAATTTTACACCATTGTGAACCTTACGCCTTTTTTACTCTCTAATCGAGGTTCTCGGCATTGAAGAATCTTCGTAAACTAAATCACACGTGTATATGTTGACATTTTAGAGATATACATTCAACAAAATCAAGGGCAATGGTGATATATATGCGGATTAGACACAAAAAAAAAACACTCAACAAATGGCGACAATTTAAGGAATGTGTTTAGTGACGGCATCAGATTCCTAATTGATGGACAAAGGTCTGGTGGCAAGAAAAGCTCCTTTTTAGAGGTTGTCAAGTGTTTTCGCTCGACAATTTCGTTCTAGGGTGGTTGGTCTGGCCCTTGTTCCTGTAACACGAATCCTAGCCCGGTATATCCCATTTTAATTTTACACCATTGTGAACCTTACGCCTTTTTTACTCTCTGATCGAGGTTCTCGGCTTTGAAAAATCTTCGTAAACTAAATCACACGTGTATATGTTGACATTTAAGAGATATACAGTACAGAAAATCAAGGGCAATGGTGATATATATGCGGATTAGACACCAAAAAAAAACACTTAACAAATGGCTACAATTTAAGGAATGTGTTTAGTGACGGCATCAGATTCCTAATTGATGGAGAATGGTCTGGTGGCAAGAAAAGCTGCTTCTAGGAGGTTGTCAAGTGTTTTCGCTCGACGATTCCATTCTTGGGTGGTTGGTTTGGCCCTTGTTCCTGTAAATCGAATCCTAGCCCGGTGTATCCCATTTTAATTTTACACCATTGTGAACCTTACGCCTTTTTTACTCTCTAATCGAGGTTCTCGACACTAAAAAATCTTCTAAACTAAATCACACGTGTATATGTTGACATTTAAGAGATATACAGTCAAGAAATTCAATGGCATTGGTGATATATATGCAGATTAGACACCAACAAAAAAACACTCAACAAATGGCTACAATTTAAGGAATGTGTTTAGTGATGGCATAAGATTCCTAATTGATGGAGAAAGGTCTGGTGGCAAGAAAAGCTGCTTTTAGAAGGTTGTCAAGTGTTTTCGCTCGACGATTCCATTCTTGGGTGGTTGGTTTGGCCCTTGTTCCTGTAACTCAAATCCTAGCCCGGTATATCGCATTTTAATTTTACACCATTGTGAACCTTAGGCCTTTTTTACTCTCTGATCGAGGTTCTCGGCATTGAAAAATCTTCGTAAACTAAATCACACGTGTATAGGTTGACATTTAAGAGATATACAGTCAAGAAAATCATGGGAAATGGTGATATATATGCGAATTAGACACCAAAAAAACACTAAACAAATGGCTACAATTTAAGGAATGTGTTTAGTGACGGCATCAGATTCCTAATTTATAGAGAAAGGTTTGGTGGCAAGGAAAGCTGCTTCTAGGAGGTTGTCAAGTGTTTTCGGTCGACGATTCAATTCTTGGGTGGTTGGTTTGGCCCTTGTTCCTGTAACTCGAATCCTAGCCCGGTATATCCGATTTTAATTTTACACCATTGTGAACCTTACGACTTTTTTAATCTCTGATCGAGGTTCTCGGCATTGAAAACTCTTCGTAAACTAAATCACACGTGTATATGTTGACATTTAAGAGATATACATTCAACAAAATCAAGGGCAATGGTGATATATATGCGGATTAGATTCCTAATTGATGGACAAAGGTCTGGTGGCAAGAAAAGCTGCTTTTTAGAGGTTGTCAAGTGTTTTCGCTCGACAATTCCGTTCTAGGGTGGTTGGTTTGGCCCTTGTTCCTGTAAATCGAATCCTAGCCCGGTATATCCCATTTTAATTTTACACCATTGTGAACCTTACGCCTTTTTTACTCTCTGATCGAGGTTCTCGGCATTGAAAAATCTTCGTAAACTAAATCACACGTGTATATGTTGACATTTAAGAGATATATAGTGAAGAAAATCAGGGGCAATGGTGATATATATGCAGATTATACACCAAAAAAAACACTCAACAAATGGCTACAATTTAAGGAATGTGTTTAGTGATGGCATAAGATTCCTAATTGATGGAGAAAGGTCTGGTGGTAAGAAAAGCTGCTTCTAGGAGATTGTCAAGTGTTTTCGCGCGACGATTCCATTCTTGAGTGGTTGGTTTGGCCCTTGTTCCTGTAACTCGAATCCTAGCCAGGTATATCCCATTTTAATTTCACACCATTGTGAACCTTACGCCTTTTTTACTCTCTGATCGAGGTTCTCGGCATTGAAAAATCATCGTAAACTAAATCACACGTGTATATGTTGATATTTAAGAGATATCAAGACAATAAAAATAAGGGCAATGGTGATATATATGCGGATTAGACACCAAAAAAAACACTCAACAAATGGCTACAATTTAAGGAATGGGCTTAGTAACGGCATCAGATTCCTAATTGATGGAGAATGGTCTGGTGGCAAGAAAAGCTGCTTCTAGGAGGTTGTCAAGTGTTTTCGCTAGACGATTCCATTCTTAGGTGGTTGGTTTGGCCCTCGTTCTTGTAACTCGAATCCTAGCCCGGTGTAGCCCATTTTAATTTTACACCATTGTGAACCTTACGCCTTTTTTACACTCTAATCGAGGTTCTTGACACTAAAAAATCTTCTAAACTAAATCACATGTGTATATGTTGACATTTAAGAGATATACAGTCAAGAAAATCAATGGCATTAGTGATATATATGCAGATTAGACACCAAAAAAAAAACACTCAACAAATGGCTACAATTTAAGGAATGTGTTTAGTGACGGTAGCAGATTCCTAATTGATGGAGAAAGGTCTGGTGGCAAGAAAAGCTGCTTCTAGGAGGTTGTCAAGTGTTTTCGATCGACGATTCCATTCTTGGGTGGTTGGTTTGGCCCTTGTTCCTGTAACTCGAATTCTAGCCCGGTATATCCCATTTTAATTTTACACCATTGTGAACCTTACGCCTTTTTCACTCTCTGATCGAGGTTCTCTGCATTAAAAAATCTTCGTAAACTAAATCACACGTGAATATGTTGACATTTAAGAGATATACAGTCAAGAAAATCAAGGGCAATGGTGATATATATGCAGATTAGACACACAAAAAGCGCTCAACAAATGCTACAATTTAAGAAATGTGTTTAGTGACAGCATCAGATTCCTAATTGATGTAGAAAGGTCTGGTGGCAAGAAAAGCAGCTTCTAGGAGGTTGTCAAGTGTTTTCGCTCGACGATTCCATTCTTGGGTGGTTGGTTTGGCCCTTGTTCCTGTAACTCAAATCCTAGCCCGGTATATCCCATTTTAATTTTACACCATTGTGAACCTTAGGCCTTTTTTACTCTCTGATCGAGGTTCTCGGCATTGAAAAATCTTCGTAAACTAAATCACACGTGTATATGTTGACATTTAAGAGATATACAATCAAGAAAATCAAGGGCAATGGTGATATATATGCGAATTAGACACCAAAAAAACACTAAACAAATGGCTACAATTTAAGGAATGTGTTTAGTGACGGCATCAGATTCCTAATTTATGGAGAAAGGTTTGGTGGCAAGGAAAGCTGCTTCTAGGAGGTTGTCAAGTGTTTTCGCTCGACGATTCCATTCTTGGGTGGTTGGTTTGGCCCTTGTTCCTGTAACTCGAATCCTATCCCGGTATATCCCATTTTAATTTTACACCATTGTGAACCTTACGCCTTTTTTACTCTCTAATCGAGGTTCTCGGCATTGAAGAATCTTCGTAAACTAAATCACACGTGTATATGTTGACATTTTAGAGACATACATTCAACAAAATCAAGGGCAATGGTGATATATATGCGGATTAGACACAAAAAAAAAAAACACTCAACAAATGGCGACAATTTAAGGAATGTGTTTAGTGACGGCATCAGATTCCTAATTGATGGTCAAAGGTCTGGTGGCAAGAAAAGCTCCCTTTTAGAGGTTGTCAAGTGTTTTCGCTCGACAATTTCGTTCTAGGGTGGTTGGTTTGGCCCTTGTTCCTATAACACGAATCCTAGCCCGGTATATCACATTTTAATTTTACACCATTGTGAACCTTACGCCTTTTTTACTCTCTGATCGAGGTTCTCGGCATTGAAAAATCTTCGTAAACTAAATCACACGTGTATATGTTGACATTTAAGAGATATACAGTACAGAAAATCAAGGGCAATGGTGATATATATGCGGATTAGACACCAAAAAAAAAACACTTAACAAATGGCTACAATTTAAGGAATGTGTTTAGTGACGGCATCAGATTCCTAATTGATGGAGAATGGTCTGGTGGCAAGAAAAGCTGCTTCTAGGAGGTTGTCAAGTGTTTTCGCTCGACGATTCCATTCTTGGGTGGTTGGTTTGGCCCTTGTTCCTGTAAATCGAATCCTAGCCAGGTGTATCCCATTTTAATTTTACACCATTGTGAACCTTACGCCTTTTTTACTCTCTAATCGAGGTTCTCGACACTAAAAAATCTTCTAAACTAAATCACACGTGTATATGTTGACATTTAAGAGATATACAGTCAAGAAAATCAATGGCATTGGTGATATATATGCAGATTAGACACCAACAAAAAAACACTCAACAAATGGCTACAATTTAAGGAATGTGTTTAGTGACGGCAGCAGATTCCTAATCGATGGAGAAAGGTCTGGTGGCCAGAAAAGCTGCTTCTAGGAGGTTGTCAAGTGTTTTCGATCGACAATTCCATTCTTGGGTGGTTGGTTTGGCCCTTGTTCCTGTAACTCGAATCCTAGCCCGGTATATCCCATTTTAATTTTACACCATTGTGAACCTTACGCCTTTTTTACTCTCTGATCATGGTTCTTGGCATTGAAAAATCTTCATAAACTAAATCACACGTGTATATGTTGACATTTAAGAGATATACACTTAAGAAAATCAAGGGCAATGGTGATATATATATGCGGATTAGACACAAAAAAAAAACACTCAACAAATGGCTACAATTTAAGGAATGTGTTTAGTGACGGAATCAGATTCCTAATTGATGGAGAAAGGTCTGGTGGCAAGAAAAGCTGCTTCTAGGAGGTTGTCAAGTGTTTTCGATCGACGATTCCATTCTTGGGTGGTTGGTTTGACCCTTGTTCCTGTAACTCGAATCCTAGCCCGGTATATCCCATTTTAATTTTACACCATTGTGAACCTTACGCCTTTTTTACTCTCTGATCGAGGTTCTCAGCATTGAAAACTCTTCGTAAACTAAATGACACGTGAATATGTTGACATTTAAGAGATATACAGTCAAGAAAATCAAGGGCAATGGTGATATTAATGTGGATTAGACACAAATGAAAAACACTCAACAAATGGCTACAATTTAAGGAATGTGTTTAGTGACGGCATAAGATTCCTAATTGATTGAGAAAGGTCTGGTGGCAAGAAAAGCTGTTTCTAGGAGATTGTCAAGTGTTTTCGCTCGACGATTCCATTCTTGGGTGGTTGGTTTGGCCCTTGTTCCTGTAACTCGAATCCTAGCCAGGTATATCCCATTTTAATTTTACACCATTGTGAACCTTACGCCTTTTTTACTCTCTGATCGAGGTTCTCGGCATTGAAAAATCATCGTAAACTAAATCACACGTGTATATGTTGACATTTAAGAGATATAAAGTTAATAAAAATAAGGGCAATGGTGATATATATGTGGATTAGACACCAAAAAAAACACTCAACAAATGGCTACAATTTAAGGAATGTGTTTAGTGACGGCATCAGATTCCTAATTGATGGAGAATGATCTGGTGGCAAGAAAAGCTGCTTCTAGGAGGTTGTCAAGTGTTTTCGCTCGACGATTCCATTCTTGGGTGGTTGGTTTGGCCCTTGTTCCTGTAACTCGAATCCTAGCCCGGTGTATCCCATTTTAATTTTACACCATTGTAAACCTTACGCCTTTTTTACTCTCTGATCAAGGTTCTCAGCATTGAAAAATCTTTGTAAACTAAATCACACGTGAATATGTTGACATTTAAGAGATATACAGTCAAGAAAATCAAGGGCAATGGTGATATATATGCGGATTAGACACCCAAAAAAAACGCTCAACAAATGATACATTTTAAGAAATGTGTTTAGTGACAGCATCAGATTCCTAATTGATGTAGAAAGGTCTGGTAGCAAGAAAATCTGCTTCTAGGAGGTTGTCAAGGGTTTTCGCTCGACGATTCCATTCTTGGGTGGTTGGTTTGGCCCTTGTTCCTGTAACTCGAATCCTAGCCTGGTATAACCCATTTTAATTTCACACCATTGTGAACCTTACGCCTTTTTTAGTCTCTGATCGAGGTTCTCGGCATTAAAAAATCTTCGTAAACTAAATCACACGTGTATATGTTGACATTTAAGAGGTATACAGTGAAGAAAATCAAGGGCAATGGTGATATATATGCGGATTAGAGACAAAAAAAAAACACTCAACAAATGGCTACAATTTAAGGAATGTGTTTAGTGACGGCATCAGATTCCTAATTGATGGAGAAAGGTCTGGTGGCAAGAAAAGCTGCTTCTAAGAGGTTGTCAAGAGTTTTCGCTCGACGATTCCATTCTTGAGTGGTTGGTTTGGCCCTTGTTCCTGTAACTCGAATCCTAGCCCGGTATATCCCATTTTAATTTTACACCATTGTGAACCTTACGCCTTTTTACTCTCTGATCGAGGTTCTCGGCATTGAAAAATCTTCGTAAACTAAATCACACGTGTATATGTTGACCTTTAAGAGATATACAGTCAAGAAAATCAAGGGCAATGGTGATATATATGCGGATTAGACACACAAAAAAAAAGCACTCAACAAATGGCTACAATTTAAGGAATGTGTTTAGTGACGGCATCAGATTCCTAATTGATTGAGAAAGGTTTGGTGGCAAGAAAAGCTGTTTCTAGGAGGTTGTCAAGTGTTTTCGCTCGATGATTCCATTCTTGGGTGGTTGGTTTGGCCCTTGTTCCTGTAACACGAATCCTAGCCCGGTATATCCCATTTTAATTTTACACCATTGTGAACCTTACGCCTTTTTTACTCTCTGATCGAGGTTCTCGGCATTGAAAAATCTTCGTAAACTAAATCACACGTGTATATGTTGACATTTAAGAGATATACAGTCAAGAAAATCAAGGGCAATGGTGATATATAAGCGGATTAGACACCAAAAAAAAACACTCAACAAATTGCTACAATTTAAGGAATGTGTTTAGTGACAACATCAGATTCCTAATTGATGGAGAAAGGTCTGGTGGCAAGAAAAGCTGCTTCTAGGAGGTTGTCAAGTGTTTTCGCTCGACGATTCCATTCTTGGGTGGTTGGTTTGGCCTTTGTTCCTGTAACTCGAATCCTAGCTGGGTATATCCTAGCCCGTTCTAGGGTGGTTGGTTTTGCCCTTGTTCCTGTAACACGAATACTAGCCCGGTATATCCCATTTTAATTTTACACCATTGTGAACCTTACGCCTTTTTTACTCTCTGATCGAGGTTCTCGGCATTGAAAAATCTTCGTAAACTAAATCACACATGTATATGCTGACATTTAAGAGATATACATTCAAGAAAATCAAGGGCAATGGTGATATATATGCGGATTAGACACAAAAAAAAACACTCAACAAATGGCTACAATTTAAGGAATGTGTTTAGTGACGGCATCAGATTCCTAATTGATGGAGAAATGTCTGGTGACAAGAAAAGCTGCTTCTAGGAGATTGTCATGTGTTTTCGCTCGATGATTCCATTCTTGGGTGGTTGGTTTGGCCCTTGTTCCTGTAACACGAATCCTAGCCCAGTATATCCCATTTTAATTTTACACCATTGTGAACCTTACGCCTTTTTTACTCTCTGATCGAGGTTCTCGGCATTGAAAAATCTTCGTAAACTAAATCACACGTGTATATGTTGACATTTAAGAGATATACAGTCAAGAAAATCAAGGGCAATGGTGATATATAAGCGGATTAGACACCAAAAAAAAACACTCAACAAATTGCTACAATTTAAGGAATGTGTTTAGTGACAGCATCAGATTCCTAATTGATGGAGAAAGGTCTGGTGGCAAGAAAAGCTGTTTCTAGGAGATTGTCAAGTGTTTTCGCTCGACGATTCCATTCTTGGGTGGTTGGTTTGGCCCTTGTTCCTGTAACTCGAATCCTAGCCAGGTATATCCCATTTTAATTTTACACCATTGTGAACCTTACGCCTTTTTTACTCTCTGATCGAGGTTCTCGGCATTGAAAAATCATCGTAAACTAAATCACACGTGTATATGTTGACATTTAAGAGATATAAAGTTAATAAAAATAAGGGCAATGGTGATATATATGTGGATTAGACACCAAAAAAAACACTCAACAAATGGCTACAATTTAAGGAATGTGTTTAGTGACGGCATCAGATTCCTAATTGATGGAGAATGATCTGGTGGCAAGAAAAGCTGCTTCTAGGAGGTTGTCAAGTGTTTTCGCTCGACGATTCCATTCTTGGGTGGTTGGTTTGGCCCTTGTTCCTGTAACTCGAATCCTAGCCCGGTGTATCCCATTTTAATTTTACACCATTGTAAACCTTACGCCTTTTTTACTCTCTGATCAAGGTTCTCAGCATTGAAAAATCTTTGTAAACTAAATCACACGTGAATATGTTGACATTTAAGAGATATACAGTCAAGAAAATCAAGGGCAATGGTGATATATATGCGGATTAGACACCCAAAAAAAACGCTCAACAAATGATACATTTTAAGAAATGTGTTTAGTGACAGCATCAGATTCCTAATTGATGTAGAAAGGTCTGGTAGCAAGAAAATCTGCTTCTAGGAGGTTGTCAAGGGTTTTCGCTCGACGATTCCATTCTTGGGTGGTTGGTTTGGCCCTTGTTCCTGTAACTCGAATCCTAGCCTGGTATAACCCATTTTAATTTCACACCATTGTGAACCTTACGCCTTTTTTAGTCTCTGATCGAGGTTCTCGGCATTAAAAAATCTTCGTAAACTAAATCACACGTGTATATGTTGACATTTAAGAGGTATACAGTGAAGAAAATCAAGGGCAATGGTGATATATATGCGGATTAGACACAAAAAAAAACACTCAACAAATGGCTACAATTTAAGGAATGTGTTTAGTGACGGCATCAGATTCCTAATTGATGGAGAAAGGTCTGGTGGCAAGAAAAGCTGCTTCTAGGAGGTTGTCAAGAGTTTTCGCTCGACGATTCCATTCTTGAGTGGTTGGTTTGGCCCTTGTTCCTGTAACTCGAATCCTAGCCCGGTATATCCCATTTTAATTTTACACCATTGTGAACCTTACGCCTTTTTACTCTCTGATCGAGGTTCTCGGCATTGAAAAATCTTCGTAAACTAAATCACACGTGTATATGTTGACCTTTAAGAGATATACAGTCAAGAAAATCAAGGGCAATGGTGATATATATGCGGATTAGACACACAAAAAAAAAGCACTCAACAAATGGCTATAATTTAAGGAATGTGTTTAGTGACGGCATCAGATTCCTAATTGATTGAGAAAGGTTTGGTGGCAAGAAAAGCTGTTTCTAGGAGGTTGTCAAGTGTTTTCGCTCGATGATTCCATTCTTGGGTGGTTGGTTTGGCCCTTGTTCCTGTAACACGAATCCTAGCCCGGTATATCCCATTTTAATTTTACACCATTGTGAACCTTACGCCTTTTTTACTCTCTGATCGAGGTTCTCGGCATTGAAAAATCTTCGTAAACTAAATCACACGTGTATATGTTGACATTTAAGAGATATACAGTCAAGAAAATCAAGGGCAATGGTGATATATAAGCGGATTAGACACCAAAAAAAAACACTCAACAAATTGCTACAATTTAAGGAATGTGTTTAGTGACAACATCAGATTCCTAATTGATGGAGAAAGGTCTGGTGGCAAGAAAAGCTGCTTCTAGGAGGTTGTCAAGTGTTTTCGCTCGACGATTCCATTCTTGGGTGGTTGGTTTGGCCTTTGTTCCTGTAACTCGAATCCTAGCTGGGTATATCCTAGCCCGTTCTAAGGTGGTTGGTTTTGCCCTTGTTCCTGTAACACGAATACTAGCCCGGTATATCCCATTTTAATTTTACACCATTGTGAACCTTACGCCTTTTTTACTCTCTGATCGAGGTTCTCGGCATTGAAAAATCTTCGTAAACTAAATCACACATGTATATGCTGACATTTAAGAGATATACATTCAAGAAAATCAAGGGCAATGGTGATATATATGCGGATTAGACACAAAAAAAAACACTCAACAAATGGCTACAATTTAAGGAATGTGTTTAGTGACGGCATCAGATTCCTAATTGATGGAGAAATGTCTGGTGACAAGAAAAGCTGCTTCTAGGAGATTGTCATGTGTTTTCGCTCGATGATTCCATTCTTGGGTGGTTGGTTTGGCCCTTGTTCCTGTAACACGAATCCTAGCCCAGTATATCCCATTTTAATTTTACACCATTGTGAACCTTACGCCTTTTTTACTCTCTGATCGAGGTTCTCGGCATTGAAAAATCTTCGTAAACTAAATCACACGTGTATATGTTGACATTTAAGAGATATACAGTCAAGAAAATCAAGGGCAATGGTGATATATAAGCGGATTAGACACCAAAAAAAAACACTCAACAAATTGCTACAATTTAAGGAATGTGTTTAGTGACAGCATCAGATTCCTAATTGATGGAGAAAGGTCTGGTGGCAAGAAAAGCTGCTTCTAGGAGGTTGTCAAGTGTTTTCGCTCGACGATTCCATTCTTGGGTGGTTGGTTTGGCCTTTGTTCCTGTAACTCGAATCCTAGCTGGGTATATCCTAGCCCGTTCTAGGGTGGTTGGTTTTGCCCTTGTTCCTGTAACACGAATCCTAGCCTGGTATATCCCATTTTAATGTTACACCATCTTGAACCTTACGCCTTTTTTACTCTCTGATCGAGGTTCTCGGCATTGAAAAATCTTCGTAAACTAAATCACACATGTATATGCTGACATTTAAGAGATATACAATCAAGAAAATCAAGGGCAATGGTGATATATATGCGGATTAGACACAAAAAAAAACACTCAACAAATGGCTACAATTTAAGGAATGTGTTTAGTGACGGCATCAGATTCCTAATTGATGGAGAAAGGTCTGGTGACAAGAAAAGCTGCTTCTAGGAGATTGTCATGTGTTTTCGCTCGATGATTCCATTCTTGGGTGGTTGGTTTGGCCCTTGTTCCTGTAACTCGAATCCTAGCCCGGTACATCCCATTTTAATTTTACACCATTGTGAACCTTACGCCTTTTTTACTCTCTGATCGAGGTTCTCGGCATTGAAAAATCTTCGTAAACTAAATCACACGTGTATATGTTGACATTTAAGACATATAAAGTCAATAAAATTAAGGGCAATGGTGATATATATGCGGATTAGACACAGAAAAAAAAAACACTCAACAAATGGCTACAATTTAAGGAATGTGTTTAGTGACGGCATCAGATTCCTTATTGATGGAGAAAGGTCTGGTGGCAAGAAAAGATGCTTCTAGGAGGTTGTCAAGTGTTTTCGCTCGACGATTCCATTCTTGGGTGGTTGGTTTGGCCCTTGTTCCTGTAACACGAATCCTAGCCCGGTATATCCCATTTTAATTTTACACCATTGTGAACCTTACGCCTTTTTTACTCTCTAATCGAGGTTCTCGACATTGAAAAATCTTCGTAAACTAAATCACACGTGTATATGTTGACATTTAAAAGATATACAGTCAAGAAAATCAAGGCATTGGTGATATATATGCGGATTAGATACCAAAAAAAACACTCAACAAATGGCTACAATTTAAGGAATGTGTTTAGTGACAGCATCAGATTCCTAATTGATGGAGAAACGTCTGGTGGCAAGAAAAGCTGCTTCTAGGAGGTTGTCAAGGGTTTTCTCTCGACGATTCCATTATTGGGTGGTTGGTTTAGCCCTTGTTCCAGTAACTCGAATCCTAGCCCAGTATATCCCATTTAATTTTACACCATTGTGAACCTTACACCATTTTTACTCTCTGATCGAGGTTCTCGGCATTGAAAAATCTTTGTAAACTAAATCACACGAGTATATGTTGACATTTAAGAGATATACAGTCAAGAAAATCAAGGGCAATGGTGATATATATGCGGATTAGACACAAAAAAAACACTCAACAAATGGCTGCAATTTAAGGAATGTGTTTAGTGATGCCATCAGATTCCTAATTGATGGAGAAAGGTCTGTTGGCAAGAAAAGCTGCTTCTAGGAGTTTGTCAAGAGTTTTCGCTCGACGATTCCATTCTTGAGTGGTTGGTTTGGCCGTTGTTCCTGTAACTCGAATCCTAGCCCGGTATATCCCATTTTAATTTTACACCATTGTGAACCTTACGCCTTTTTTACTCTCTGATCGAGGTTCTCGGCATTGAAAAATCTTCGTAAACTAAATAACACGTGTATATGTTGACATTTAAGAGATATACAGTCACGAAAATCAAGGGCAATGGTGATATATATGCGGATTAGGCACCAAAAAAAAAACACTCAACAAATGGCTACAATTTAAGGAATGTGTTTAGTGACGGCATCAGATTCCTAATTGATGGAGAAAGGTCTGGTGGCAAGAAAAGCTGCTTCTAGGAGGTTGTCAAAAGTTTTCGCTCGATGATTCCATTCTTGGGTGGTTGGTTTGGCCCTTGTTCCTGTAACTCGAATCCTAGCCCGGTATATCCCATTTTAATTTAACACCAATGTGAACCTTACACCTTTTTTACTCTCTAATCGAGGTTCTCGGCATTGAAAAATCTTCGTAAACTAAATCGCACCTGTATATGTTTGTTGGTGCCTACGTCTGTCGACTTCGTCTTGTATCGAGTCTTGCATTGATCATGGCACGAAGTTCAAGAAATAATGTCAAAGGTTAATTTTGCTTGAACTATGTAATTCCGCTTGAAGATGTCAAGGTGTAATTCCGCACGGAAGCAACATATAATTCCGCTTGAGTTGTAATTCCGGTTGTAAGTAATTCCGTTTGAGCATGTTTGAAGCGGAATTAGTGTGTCTATATATAGGTGCTAGGTTCGTTTCATTTGAAACAGAATTAGCTTCAGTGTTTCCGACGGCAAAGCTCTGTCGAAGTGTCGTCTTGCTGTAAAACTGTTTCAGATCAATATAAACGACAGTTAAAAGTGATATCTTGCTGAATTCGACTCATTATGTCTGTTTCCGCCTTTCATTTTGAGTAGAACGCCTCTGATCGACTCGTCTCGGGTCCGACAACGATCCTACATGTGGTATCAGAGCTCAGGAGGAGGAATTCTGCAGATTTCAGCCTGATTTCATCTCATTTTCTCACTTCTACACCTTCTTTTCTGAATTGAACATCTTTTAACGGTCAAAATGATCTGAATTTCACATATAACAAGCGAAATAGTGTTTTAACAAATCCTTGAGAAAATTGGACTTTAATTCATTCTAAATCTGATAAAATTGATTATTTCACTTGAAATTTTGTTCGAAAATGATGACATCAGCTAATTCCATTTGAAATTGTTCAGAAATTTCGCACGGAATTATCACTCACTCTTAATTTCGCTTGAAAATTGCCAATTCCACATGGAATTAGTAATTCCGCTTGAAATCGATCAAACGAAATTATAATTTCGTTTCAAAAGAGTATTTTCGTTTGAAACTTGAGTAATTCCGCACGGAATTACCTGATTCCATTTGAACATATCTAATCTCGTTTGAAGTTGTGTATAGGTAATCTCGCTTGAAGAGGTAATCTCGCTTGGAAATAATCTCGTTTGAAACCTAATCTTGTTTGAAAGTACCTGTTTTTGTGAAAAAGTTTACCAATTCATGAGTGAAGAATTTTACAACGCATTTGCAACATCCCCGACTACTCCGGCTACCATTGCTCAAAACATGAACTTGGAAAATGAGACTGGAACTACGCAAAAACCCCCGAAGCTAATGAGCATTGAAGAGTATTACGGTTGGAAAAATCGGTTTGAAAACTGGGTTCAAGCAAATCATTTGAGATCTTGGGAGTGTATTTTGAAAAAATATGTACTACCACGTACTGATCTGTAAGTTGAGAAAACAATTTCTGAATTCACTGACAAAGAACGAGACATGTACAGAGCTGAAAAGATGATGATTAGTCTACTTCAGCAAGCTATTAAAAAAGACATCTTTGTATTGCTTCAACATGACAAAACTTCAAAATCAATTTGGGATGCTCTTAAAATCAAGTTTGAGGGAAGTGATAAGAAGATAAAAAGTAAAAAGGCATTGCTCAAGAAAGAATTTGATCTATTCACAAGTCTGTCAGGGGAAGATACAAAGAAATTGATTGAAAGATATTGCCACTTAGTGCGTTCTATGTCATTGTTAAGCATAACCAAAGAACAAGAGGAATGGGTTGACAAATTAGCTGATGCTTTACCTAAAAAAGAATGGGGTACATTTTTTATGATCTTAAAGAACACCGGAGTATATGATGGTTTGACGATTTCTCAGTTTATCGAGAAGATTGAGGGTCAAGATCTTGAACAACAAAAGATTGCGAGTATGAGTAATCCAAGTGGTCAACAAGATGTAAAAATGTATTACAAAGGAAATGTTCAAGAGGCTGAAATGAGTCCGAAAATTCAAACTGCTTTTAGTGCTGGAGACTTATCTGGAACTGTTGAATAAAGTCCAAATAGCAGCAGTGGTTTTTCTTCATATCCGAATGTTAATCCAAAGAGTTCAACTTCAAGTTTTCATTCTCAAAGTTCAAAAAGTGGAAATGGTTGTGTGATACAGTGCAACATTGCATTGAATCTTCCAGATGGTCAAAGTTTTTCTGAAGAAATTGCAAAAGATCACATGGCGTTACTTGCAACTGTGCTACAATCCTATGAAGGTTTGGTTGCAGGAAGGATCGGAAATCCTATGCTGATGAAAGAGGATTACGATCAGATAGACGCTGAAGAGATGGAACTCATGGACATCAAATGGTGTCTAGCTAGTGTCTTGAGGAGAGCAGAAAAGTTTAAAATGATCACAGGAAGAAATGATTTTCTGGATGCACATGTTTCTACTTTGGGTTTTGATAAATCTAAAGTTACTTATTTTCGATGCAGGGAGAAAGGTCATTTCAAAAGAGAATGCAAAAATCAAGAGGCTAGTGGAGCAAAGAATCCGTTTGGAAAAGATGATTACTATCAGAAAGCCATATATCAATAAGTTTCTAATCAACCATATCAACAAAAAGATTCACAAACTGATCATGGGAAAATGATCGAAGATGCAAACAAGAAAGCTTATTATGGTATCATTGATCAAGATGATGAAAAAATGGCTCCAGGATTTAGCTGGGATAAGTTTGTGAATGAGAATGGGGAGCTTAAAGCTTTCATTGCAAAGATAGTTTAAGAACTTGATTTGTTTACAGAATGGATGAAAATGATTGGTGTTCATGAAAAGAATCAAGAAGAAGAATCTGTTTCATCTGATGAAAGTTCAGAAGAAGCAACTGTTTTTGATCAAATATCATCTGATTCTGGTTCTTCAGATGATAGTTCTGAAAAAACATTAGATTTTGATCAAACACCATCTGATTCTAGTTCTTCAGATGATAATTCTAAGAATACAATAGAGTTTGATCAACCACCAACTGATGACAGTGGTGATGATGAGGAAGAAAGACATATTAATGTAGCAAAAACTCATTTATCTCCTGAAAGTTTTCAATTTTATTTTGCAGATCACTTGGAGAAGTTGAAGAAGAAACAAGCAGCAAAAGAGTTGAAAAAGGTGAAGGTTAAAGATGTTGCTGAGATAATGAAGAATGAACAAAGTAAGGCAGTTAATATTGCTGTGAGGAATGGTGAAGATGTGAAGGAGATTGAAATTGAGAAAGTGATTGAGGTTGAGAAGGTCATCGAAGTTGAAAAGATTGTGGAAGTCATCAAGCCTTGCTTAAAGTGTTTAGAATCTTGCAAGCAATGTGCAGAAAAAGATGAGAAGTTGAGTGAGCAAGATAAGATGAAAGAACAATTACTGTTTAATCTCAATTATGTGAAAGAATCGTATGATGTGCTAAACGGAACAGTAACTGGTCTACAAAAGACTAATTCTGAAAGAGAAGATGCATTGACCATGATGAATGATGTGATGATGTCTAAGCAAAAAGCCATAAATCACTATATTGAGGAATGTGCAAAGTTGCAGCGGGATTTGGAAAATGAAAAGATTGAGAATGAGAGAATTAGACGTTTATTACAGAGTTATTTTAGTTCTAATTATCTCATTGATCGAATGTATCCAACTGTTGCAGGTTTTGAAGCATTTCAAGATGATGAGAAGACAAAGAAGAAGGATACTGGTAAGAAGCAGAGTGTTAATTATAACAAGTGTCCGCCTCCAATTTGGGAAGGGTATTCTCCTAGAAAACCGAATGAGGAGCAAGTCGAAAAAGCAGTCAATATAAAGTTAAAGTCCGATATAACCGATGAATTACCAGAAAACATTGACGTCATTTTTACATCGTCTGACACTGATCATGAGTCCGAATTAATAAAAAAGGTGGTCGATCAGGTGTTGGATACAGATGAGGAGTCAGAGTTAAAGTCTGAGTCAAAGTCCGAGTCTGGGTGTTCAAGTTCGTCCGTCAAAAGTTCGAGTTCGTCAGTCAACAGTTCAAAGATGTCGGTTAAACGGGTTTACAATAAACAATTTCTTTTATCAAAATCTAATTTGAAGGATGAAACATTTGAAGTTGCATACACTTTGAATGATTCTGACAAATTATATTCTGATAAAGAATTTCCAATAAGAAGTGTTCAAGTTGAAAAAATCAAAAACGTTTTCAAACTAACAGAAATCAATATTTCTGAAATAAAAGATGCAAATCTTACTGAAAAACCTAAAAAATACACTTCAAGAGTTCAACAACGTTTAAACAAGAAAAAAGGTTATGGTTCTGGTTCTGGTTTTCAAAAGAAACCAAACCATAACAGAAATTTCAAAAAGAAAGGTCTTGGATTTATTCCACCTGAAAATTATAAACATGATAAAATTTCTAAAACAAACACAAAATTTGTTTCAGGAGGAAGCGCTGAGGAAGAACAGAAGAAACCTTTCTGGAGATAATCAAACAAGGAGTTTCTTGCTAAAAAGAAGAAGTTTGAAGCTTATCAGAAGAAAGAGACAAGAACCTGTTACAAATGCAATGAAGCTGGTCACATTGCATGGAACTGTCTTCAGACTATAAAGACGAAACAGGGAGTCTCAGAAAAACTTAAAGGAATTGTTGTTGATAAAACTGAACCTCCAACTGAAAAATTCAAATTTTTTGAAAATTCAACATATGAAGTTGGTGAGTGTTCAAAGAGATTTTACAGGAGAAGTGTGAATCCTGACAAACAAAAGTGGGCTGTTAGGAAATCTGAGGTAAAATCTGGCGATGAATCTGATTCCACAAAATCAGAGGAGTCACAGGTTGTTAAAAATGATGAAAACTCAGTTCCTCCATTGGATGATGTTCATTTTCCACCATTGAGGGCTGAAAATTTTAAATCAAAAATTGGAAAAGTTAAGATCTCGAATCAGTTCTATTCTGAGAAGAAAGAATTTGATGTCGAGAAAGCGTTTAATGGAAATGTGAAAAAGATTTTTGGAAAAATGGTTGAGGGTAAGGTGGAAGGGGTAAAAGAGTTTTATGAAACAAAGAAAGCAACTTTTTACTCAAGTAAAGTTGAGGAGGAAATATCCAAGTTTGGTGAAGCTTGGATGTTTGTTTTTCATAAGTAAGTAGTTTGACTTGCCGGAACTCCCAGGATTGGTAAGTGTGGAGCAGGAATCGGCATCTTTCTTGAGAAATTCACTTTGGTGATATTTCTACTTACAAGTGGTAAATCAGGGACATTAAGTTGTACTTGATTTTCTACAAATTTTTGGAGAACAATGTGATGAACCCCTAATCTACAAGTAGTAAAATCAACAAAACTTATTTTCCGGAAAAATCATTTTGGTTAAAACAAACTTAAGTGTTTTGAAATCATAATGAGAAAATAGTTTGTTGTAAGGGGGAGTTCTGATTGTTTATGCCAAGTGGATGGCGATTTGAAGCGATTTGATATCAGTTGTCACTTTACTTGTATAGTTTGTTTTCAAATTTCTTTATATGTGTTTGAATTTTAGGGGGAGTAAGAATTTTCAGAAAATCCAAAAACATTAGAAAATTTGAAAAAGACAAAAACATGATAAATTCAAAAAGAGTTTTGGTGTCGAAAAGAGGAAATGATAGTACATCAGTGGACAGTTACAGTATGCTAAAGAAATGTAATGATTAAATAGTGTTAAACGGTCTCACTGATGATATGCCGATAGGTTTTTACACATTTTGTAAGCTTTTTCGGGATATAAACTTAAATTCAAACTTGCTTATTTCATGGGGAACACTACTTGGATATATAGGTAACCCCTGAAATTTCGTTTGAAGGATCCCTCTTTCTGAGATACTAGGTCTTTATGCTCAGTGATATCTGGGGTATTATCCCGAGACTTCTGATTTTGCGGAAGCAATGGCCTAGTCCCCGGAGAATACTTTACGCTTGCTTGAAATATAGCCTACCCTCAGCATAAAAAATGATAAAACATTGAAAAATGCAAATCATGTGCTGTTGTAAAAAAGGTCCTCTAAAGGGGACCCACCAAAAGTCGAGCCGTCATCTATCTGCTGAACGGAAGTTCTGACCTGAGCTCTCACGGTTTCGCATTTAACCCCTTACAGATATCAACTGTGGTATACTCACCTGTAAGACTGAATATTGGGATCTGGATACGGGAGTATATTCAAGAGGTGGGACACATGAATGAGTTTAAGTTCTTAATACACCTAACTCATATCCTGAATTAGTTGAAATTTGTGTGAGAATTTAAGTGGATCAGTATATCGGCAATCTAAGTGAATTGTTTAATTCTTAATGTGTAACTAAGCTCAACGGTACTTGTGACTTGTCAAAAACTGATATGATCCTCTTACACAAACTCACAAAAAATATTGTTTGTAAATATTTCTTTATTTCATTTCTTTTCATTCAAAAATACAAAAAGATTTTCAGTGTGTTTTAGCATAAAATTTTGAAAAATTCAAAAAGATTTTTGACAACTGGTATTGGAGAACTGATTTTCAAAATTCCAAGTGCTAAACATGATGAGCATTTTTTTAGGGGAAGTTTGTGTTTAAATGTGAAAAGATTTTAAATTTTTTTTTCATACAAGTGGTTTATCAGATTCTAATATTGATAAATCATTCTGGTTAAATTTGAGAGAAAGTCTGCTTATATAAATTTGTCAAAATGTTAAATTTGTGAAATTTATTGTGAGTTAGAGAATGTGCAGGATATCTAAGTGATAGAGAGCCAGGTTTCAATACCTGGAGACTCTGTGATTTCAACAACCCAGACTGCGATCCCAGCAAATTGAAAGGGGGATTCTGAAGACATCCGAGTAGAGATTATCTGTTGAAGAGGAGTATGTTGGTGCTGATGAAGAAAGAGATCGATCAGACTGATAAAGACTGAAGACGTTGAAGACTCGACACTTAAGACTCGTCAACATCCGAGGGGGAGTCTGTTGGTGCATACGTCTGTCGACTTCGTCTTGTATCGAGTCTTGCATTGATCATGGCACGAAGTTCAAGAAATAATGTCAAAGGTTAATTTCGCTTGAACTATGTAATTCCGCTTGAAGATGTCAAGGTGTAATTCCGCACGGAATCAACATATAATTCCGCTTGAGTTGTAATTCCGGTTGTAAGTAATTCCGTTTGAGCATGTTTGAAGCGGAATTAGTGTGTCTATATATAGGTGCCAGGTCCGTTTCATTTGAAACGGAATTAGCTTGAGTGTTTCCGACGGCGAAGCTCTGTCGAAGTGTCGTCTTGCTGTAAAACTGTTCCAGATCAATATAAACGACAGTTAAAAGTGATATCTTGCTGAATTCGACTCATTATGCCTGTTTCCGCCTTTCATTTTGAGTAGAACGCCTCTGATCGACTCGACTCGTCTCGGGTCCGACAACGATCCTACAATGTTGACATTTAAGAGATATACAGTCGAGAAAATCAAGGGCAATGGTGATATATATGTGGATTAGACACCCAAAAAAACACTCAACAAATGGCTACAATTTAAGGAATGTGTTTAGTGACGGTATCAGATTCCTAATTGATGGAGAAAGTTCTGGTGGCAAGAAAAGCTGCTTCTAGGAGGTTGTCAAGTGTTTTCGCAAGACGATTCCATTGTTGGGTGGTTGGTTTGGCCATTGTTCCTGTAACTCGAATCCTAGCCCGGTATAACCAGTTTTAATTTTACACCATTGTGAATCTTACGCCTTTTTCACTCTCTGATCGAGGTTCTCAGCATTAAAAAATCTTCGTAAACTAAATCACACGTGTATATGCTGACATTTAAGAGATATACAGTCAAGAAAATCAAGGGCAATGGTGATATATATGCGGATTAGACACCAAAAAAAAACACTCAATAAATGGCTACAATTTAAGGAATGTGTTTAGTGACGGCATCAGATTCCTAATTGATGGAGAAAGGTCTGGTGGCAAGAAAAGCTGCTTCTAGGAGGTTGTCAAGTGTTTTCGCTCGACGATTCCATTCTTGGGTGGTTGGTTTGGCCCTTTTTCCTGTAACTCGAATCCTAGCCTGGTATATCCCATTTTAATTTTACACCATTGTGAACCTTAGCCTTTTTTATTCTCTGATCGAGGTTCTCGGCATTGAAAAATCTTCGTAAACTAAATCACACGTGTATATGTTGACAATTAAGAGATATACAATCGAGAAAATCAGGGGCAATGGTGATATATATATGCGGATTAGACACAAAAAAAACACTCAACAAATGGCTACAATTTAAGGAATGTGTTTATTAACGGCATCAGATTCCAAATTGATGGAGAAAGGTCTGGTGGCAATAAAAACTGCTTCTAGGAGGTTGTCAAGTGTTTTCGCTCGACGATTCCATTCTTGGGTGGTTGATTTGGCCCTTGTTCCTGTAACTCGAATCCTAGCCCAGTATATCCCATTTTAATTTTACACCATTATGAACCTTGCGCCATTTTTACTCTCTAATCGAGGTTCTCGGCATTGAAAATCTTTGTAAACTAAATCACACGTGTATTTGTTGACATTTAAGAGATATACAGTCAAGAAAATCAAGGGCAATGATGATATATATGCGGAATAAACACTAGAAAAAAACAATCAACAAATGGCTACAATTTAAGGAAAGTGTTTAGTGACGGCATCAGATTCCTAATTGATGGAGAAAGGTCTGGTGGCAAGAAAAGCTGCTTCTAAAAGGTTGTCAAGTGTTTTCGCTCGACGATTCCATTCTTGGGTGGTTGGTTTGGCCCTTGTTCCTGTAACTCGAATCCTAGCCCGGTATATCCCATTTTAATTTTACACCATTGTGAACCTTACGCCTTTTTTACTCTCTGATCGAGGTTCTCGGCATTGAAAAATCTTCGTAAACTAAATCACACGTGTATTTGTTGACATTTAAGAGATATACAGTCAAGAAAATCAAGGGCGATGGTGATATATATTCGGATTAAACACTAGAAAAAAACAATCAACAAATGGCTACAATTTAAGGAAAGTGTTTAGTGACGGCATCAGATTCCTAATTGATGGAGAAAGGTCTGGTGGCAAGAAAAGCTGCTTCTAAAAGGTTGTCAAGTGTTTTCGCTCGACGATTCCATTCTTGGGTGGATGGTTTGGCCCTTGTTCCTGTAACTCAAATCCTAGCCGGTATATCCCATTTTAATTTTACACCATTGTGAACCTTACGCATTTTTTACTCTCTGATCGAGGTTCTCGGCATTGAAATATTTTCGTAAAGTAAACCACACGTGTATTTGTTGACATATAAGAGATAAACAGTCAAGAAAATCAAGGGCGATGGTGATATATATGCGGATTAGACACTAAAAAAACAATCAACAAATGGCTACAATCTAAGGAATGTGTTTAGTGATGGCATTAGATTCCTAATTGATGGAGAAAGGTCCGGGGGCAAGAAAAGCTATTTCTAGGAGTTTGTCAAGTGTTTTCGCACGACGATTCCATTCTTGGGTGGCTGGTTTGGCCCTGGTTCCTGTAACTCAAATCCTAGCCCGGTATATCCCATTTTAATTTTACACCATTGTGAACCTTACGCCTTTTTTTACTCTCTGATCGAGGTTCTCGGCATTGAAAAATCTTCGTAAACTAAATCACACGTGTATATGTTCACATTTAAGAGATATACATTGAAGAAAATCAAGGGCGATGGTGATATATATGCGGATTAGACACTAAAAAAACACTCAACAAATGGCTGCAATTTAAGGAATGTGTTTAGTGGCGGCATCAGATTCCTAATTGATGGAGAAAGGTCTGGTGGAAAGAAAAGCTGCTTCTAGGCGGTTGTCAAGTGTTTTCGCTCGACGATTCCATTCTTGGGTGGTTGGTTTGTCCCTTGTTCCCGTAACTCGAATCCTTGCCCGATATATCCCATTTTAATTTTACACCATTGTGAACCTTACGCCTTTTTTACTATCTGATCGAGGTTTCGGCATTGAAAAATCTTCGTAAACTAAATCACATGTGTATATGTTGACATTTAAGAGATATACAGTCAAGAAAATCAAGGGCAATGGTGATATATATGCGGATTAGACACAAAAAAAAAACAGTCAACAAATGGCTACAATTTAAGGAATGTGTTTAGTGACGGCATCAGATTCCTAATTGATGGAGAAAGGTCTGGTGGCAAGAAAAACTACTTTTAGGAGGTTGTCAAATGTTTTCGCTCGACGATTCCATTCTTGGGTGGTTGGTTTGGCCCATGTTCCTGTAACTCGAATTCTAGCCCGGTATATCCCATTTTAATTTTACACCATTGTGAAACTTACGCCTTTTTTACTCTCTGATCGAGGTTCTCGACATTGAAAAATCTTCGTAAACTAAATCACACGTGTATATGTTCACATTTAAGAGATATATAGTGAAGAAAATCAAGGGCGATGGTGATATATATGCAGATTAGACACTTAAAAAACACTCAACAAATGGCTACAATTTAAGAAATGTGTTTAGTGACGGCATCAGATTCCTAATTGATGGAGAAAGGTCTGGTGGCAAGAAAAGCTGCTTCTAGGAGGTTGTCAAGTGTTTTCGCTCAACGATTCCATTGTTGGGTGGTTGGTTTGGCCCTTGATCCTGTAACTCGAATCCTAGCCCGGTATATCCCATTTTAATTTTACACCATTGTGAACCTTACGCCTTTTTTACTCTCTGATCGAGATTCTCGGCATTGAAAAATCTTCGTAAACTAAATCACACGTGTATTTGTTGACATTTTAGAGATATACAGTCAAGAAAATCAAGGGCAATGGTGATATATATGCGGAATAGACACAAAAAAAACACTCAACAAATGGCTACAATTTAAGGAATGTGTTTAGTGACGGCATCAGATTCCTAATTGATGGATAAAGGTCTGGTGGCAAGAAAAGCTGCTTCTAAAAGGTTGTCAAGTGTTTTCGCACGACGATTCCATTCTTAGGTGGTTGGTTTGGCCATTGTTCCTGTAACACGAATCCTAGCCCGGTATATCCCATTTTAATTTTACACCATTGTGAACCTTACGCCTTTTTTACTCTCTGATCGAGGTTCTCGGCATTGAAAAATCTTCGTAAACTAAATCACATGTGTATTTGTTGACATTTAAGAGATATACAGTCAAGAAAATCAAGGGCGATGGTGATATATATGTGGATTAGACACTAAAAAAACAATCAACAAATGGCTACAATTTAAGGAATGTGTTTAGTGACGGCATCAGATTCCTAATTGATTGAGAAAGGTCTGGTGGCAAGAAAAGCTATTTCTAGGAGGTTGTCAAGTGTTTTCGCACGACGATTCCATTCTTGGGTGGTTGGTTTGGCCCTTGTTCCTGTAACTCAAATCCTAGCCCGGTATATCCCATTTTAATTTTACACCATTGTGAGCCTTACGCCTTTTTTACTCTCTGATCGAGGTTCTCGGCATTGAAAAATCTTCGTAAACTAAATCACACGTGTATATGTTCACATTTAAGAGATATACAGTGAAGAAAATCATGGGCGATGGTGATATATATGCGGATTAGACACTAAAAAAACACTCAACAAATGGCTACAATTTAAGGAATGTGTTTAGTGACGGCATCAGACTCCTAATGGATGGAGAAAGGTCTGGCGGCAAGAAAAGTTGCTTCTAGGAGGTTGTCAAGTGTTTTCGCTCAACGATTCCATGGTTGGGTGGTTGGTTTGGCCCTTGTTCCTGTAACTCGAATCCTAGCCCGGTATATCCCATTTTAATTTTACACCATTGTGAACCTTACGCCTTTTTTACTCTCTGATCGAGATTCTCGGCATTGAAAAATCTTTGTAAACTAAATCACACGTGTATTTGTTGACATTTAAGAGATATACAGTCAAGAAAATCAAGGGCAACGGTGATATATATGCGGAATAGACACAAAAAAAAAACCCTCAACAAATGGCTACAATTTAAGGAATGTGTTTAGTGACGGCATCAGATTCCTAATTGATTGAGAAAGGTTTGGTGGCAAGAAAAGCTGTTTCTAGGAGGTTGTCAAGTGTTTTCGCACGACGATTCCATTCTTGGGTGGTTGGTCTGGCCCTTGTTCCTGTAACTCAAATCCTAGCCCGGTATATCTCATTTTAATTTTACACCATTGTGAGCCTTACGCCTTTTTTACTCTCTGATCGAGGTTCTCGGCATTGAAAAATCTTCGTAAACTAAATCACACGTGTATATGTTCACATTTAAGAGATATACAGTGAAGAAAATCAAGGGCAATGGTGATATATATGCGGATTAGACACAAAAAAAACACTCAACAACTGGCTACAATTAATGGAATGTGTTTAGTGACGGCATCAGATTCCTAATTGATGGAGAAAGGTCTGGTGGCAAGAAAAGCTGCTTCTAGGAGGTTGTCAAGTGTTTTCGTTTGACGCTTCCATTCTTGGGTGGTTGGTTTGGCCCTTGTTCCCGTAACTCGAATCCTAGCCCGGTATATCCCATTTTAATTTTACACCATTGTGAACCTCACGCCTTTTTTACTCTCCGATCGAGGTTCTCGGCATTGAAAAATCTTCGTAAACTAAATCACACGTGTATTTGTTGACATTTAATAGATATACAGTCAAGAATATCAAGGGCAATGGTGATATATATGCGGAATAGACACAAAAAAAAAACACTCAAAAAATGGCTACAATTTAAGGAATGTGTTTAGTGACGGCATCAGATTCCTAATTGATTGAGAAAGGTTTGGTGGCAAGAAAAGCTGTTTCTAGGAGGTTGTCAAGTGTTTTCGCACGACGATTCCATTCTTGGGAGGTTGGTTTGGCCCTTGTTCCTGTAACTCAAATCCTAGCCCGGTATATCTCATTTTAATTTTACACCATTGTGAGCCTTACGCCTTTTTTACTCTCTGATCGAGGTTCTCGGCATTGAAAAATCTTCGTAAACTAAATCACACGTGTATATGTTCACATTTAAGAGATATACAATGAAGAAAATCAAGGGCAATGGTGATATATATGCGGATTAGACACAAAAAAAAACACTCAACAAATGGCTACAATTTAAGGAATGTGTTTAGTGACGGCATCAGATTCCTAATTGATGGAGAAAGGTCTGGTGGCAAGAAAAGCTGCTTCTAGGAGGTTGTCAAGTGTTTTCGTTTGACGCTTCCATTCTTGGGTGGTTGGTTTGGCCCTTGTTCCTGTAACTCAAATCCTAGCCCGGTATATCTCATTTTAATTTTACACCATTGTGAGCCTTACGCCTTTTTTACTCTCTGATCGAGGTTCTCGGCATTGAAAAATCTTCGTAAACTAAATCACACGTGTATATGTTCACATTTAAGAGATATACAGTGAAGAAAATCAAGGGCAATGGTGATATATATGCGGATTAGACACAAAAAAAACACTCAACAACTGGCTACAATTTAAGGAATGTGTTTAGTGACGGCATCAGATTCCTAATTGATGGAGAAAGGTCTGGTGGCAAGAAAAGCTGCTTCTAGGAGGTTGTCAAGTGTTTTCGTTTGACGCTTCCATTCTTGGGTGGTTGGTTTGGCCCTTGTTCCCGTAACTCGAATCCTAGCCCGGTATATCCCATTTTAATTTTACACCATTGTGAACCTTACGCCTTTTTTTACTATCTGATCGAGGTTCTCGGCATTGAAAAATCTTCGTAAACTAAATCACACGTGTATATGTTGACATTTAAGAGATATACATTCAAGAAAATCAAGGGCAATGGTGATATATATGCGGATTAGACACCAAAAAAAAAATCACTCAACAAATGGCTTCAATTTAAGGAATGTGTTTAGTGACGGCATCAGATTCCTCATTGATGGAGAAAGGTCTGGGGGCAAGAAAAGCTGCTTCTACGACGTTGTCAAGTGTTTTCGCTCGACGATTCCATTCTTGCGTGGTTGATTTAGCCCTTGTTCTCGTAACTCAAATCCTAGACCGGTATATCCCATTTTAATTTTACACCATTGTGAACCTTACGCCATTTTTACTCTCCGATCGAGGTTCTCGGCATTGAAAAATCTTCGTAAACTAAATCACACGTGTATTTGTTGACATTTAAGAGATATACAGTCAAGAATATCAAGGGCAATGGTGATATATATGCGGAATAGACACCAAAAAAAAACACTCAACAAATGGCTACAATTTAAGGAATGTGTTTAGTGACGGCATCAGATTCCTAATTGATTGAGAAAGGTTTGGTGGCAAGAAAAGCTGTTTCTAGGAGGTTGTCAAGTGTTTTCGCACGACGATTCCATTCTTGGGAGGTTGGTTTGGCCCTTGTTCCTGTAACTCAAATCCTAGCCCGGTATATCTCATTTTAATTTTACACCATTGTGAGCCTTACGCCTTTTTTACTCTCTGATCGAGGTTCTCGGCATTGAAAAATCTTCGTAAACTAAATCACACGTGTATATGTTCACATTTAAGAGATATACAATGAAGAAAATCAAGGGCAATGGTGATATATATGCGGATTAGACACAAAAAAAACACTCAACAAATGGCTACAATTTAAGGAATGTGTTTAGTGACGGCATCCGATTCCTAATTGATGGAGAAAGGTCTGGTGGCAAGAAAAGCTGCTTCTAGGAGGTTGTCAAGTGTTTTCGTTTGACTCTTCCATTCTTGGGTGGTTGGTTTAGCCCTTGTTCCTGTAACTCGAATTATAGCCCGGTATATCCAATTTTAATTTTACATCATTGTGAACCTTACGCCTTTTTTACTCTCTGATCGAGGTTCTCGGCATTGAAAAATCTTCGTAAACTAAATGACACGTGTATTTGTTGACATTTAAGAGATATACAGTCAAGAAAATCAAGGGCGATGGTGATATATATGCAGATTAGACACTAAAAAAAACAATCAACAAATGGCTACAGTTTAAGGAATGTGTTTAGTGACGGCATCAGATTCCTAATTGATAGAGAAAGGTCTGGTGGCAAGAAAAACTGCTTCTAAAAGGTTGTCAAGTGTTTTCGCTCGACGATTCCATTCTTGGGTGGTTGATTTGGCCCTTGTTCCTGTTACTCGAATCCTAGCCCGGTATATCCCATTTTAATTTTACACCATTGTGAACCTTACACCATTTTTACTCTCTGATCGAGGCTCTCGGCCTTGAAAAATCTTCGTAAACTAAATCACACGTGTATTTGTTGACATTTAAGAGATATACAGTCAAGAAAATCAAGGGCAATGGTGATATATATGCGGAATAGACACAAAAAAAAACACTCAACAAATGGCTACAATTTAAGGAATGTGTTTAGTGACGGCATCAGATTCGTAATTGATGGAGAAAGGTCTGGTGGCAAGAAAAGCTGCTTCTAAAAGGTTGTCAAGTGTTTTCGCTCGACGATTCCATTCTTCGGTGGTTGGTTTGGCCCTTGTTCCTATAACTTGAATCCTAGCCCAGTATATCCCATTTTAATTTTACACCATTGTGAACCTTACCCTTTTTTACTCTCTGATCGAGGTTCTCGGCATTGAAAAATCTTCGTAAACTAAATCACATGTGTATATGTTGACATTTAATAGATATACAGTCAAGAAAATCAACGGCAATGGTGATATATATGCGGATTAGACACCAAAAAAAACACTCAACAAATGGCTACAATTTAAGGAATGTGTTTAGTGACGGCATCAGATTCCTAATTGATGGAAAAAGGTCTGGTGGCAAGAAAAGCTGCTTTTAGGAGGTTGTCAAGTTTTTTCGCTCGACGATTCCATTATTGGGTGGTTGGTTTGGCCCTTGTTCCTGTAACTCGAATCCTAGCCCGGTGTACCCCATTTTAATTTTACACCATTGTGAACCTTACGCCTTTTTTACTCTCTGATCGAGGTTCTCGGCAATGAAAAATCTTTGTAAACTAAATCACACGTGTATATGTTGAAATTTAAGAGATATACAGTCAAGAAAATCAAGGGCAATGGTCATATATATGCGTATTAGACACAAAAAAAAAACACTCAACAAATGGCTACAATTTAAGGATTGTCTTTAGTGACGACATCAAATTCCTAATTGATGGAGAAATGTCTGGTGGCAAGAAAAGCTGATTCTAGGAGGTTGTCAAGTGTTTTCGCTCGACGATTCCATTCTTGGGTGGTTGGTTTGGCCCTTGTTCCTGTAACTCGAATCCTAGCCCGGTATATCCCATTTTAATTTTAAACCATTATGAACCTTACGCCTTTTTTACTCTCTGATCGAGGTTCTCGGCATTGGAAAATCTTCGTAAACTATATCACACGTGTATATGTTGACATTTAAGAGATATACAGTCAAGAAAATCAAAGGCAATGGTCATATATATGCGGATTAGACACCAAAAAAAAAACACTCAAAAAATGGCTTCAATTTAATGAATGTGTTTAGTAACGGTATCAGATTCCTAATTGATGGAGAAATGTCTGGTTGCAAGTAAAGCTGCTTCTAGGAGGTCGTCAAGTGTTTTCGCTCGACGATTCCATTCTTGGGTGGTTGGTTTGGCCCATGTTCCTGTAACTCGAATCCTAGCCCGGTATATCCAATTTTAATTTTACACCATTGTGAACCTTACGCCTTTTTTACTCTCTGATCGAGGTTCTCGGCATTGAAAAATCTTCGTAAACTAAATCACACGTGTATATGTTGACATTCAAGAGATATACAGTCAAGAACATCAAGGGCAATGGTGATATATATGCGGATTAGACACAAAAAAAAAACACTCAACAAATGGCTACAATTTAAAAATGTGTTTAGTGACGGCATCATATTCCTAATTGATGGAGAAAGATCTTGTGGCAAGTAAAGCTGCTTCAAAGAGGTTGTCAAGTGTTTTCGCTCGACGATTCCATTCTTGGGTGGTTGGTTTGGCCCTTGTTCCGGTAACTCGAATCCAAGCTCGGTACATCCCAATTTAATTTTACACCATTGTGAACCATACGCCTTTTTTACTCTCTGATCGAGGTTCTCGGTATTGAAAAATCTTCGTAAACTAAATCACACGTGTATATGTTGACATTTAAGAGATAAACAGTCAAGAAAATCAAGGGCAATGGCATATATATGCGGATTAGACACCAAAAAAAAAAACACTCAACAAATGGCTACAATTTATGGAATGTGTTTAGTGACGGCATCAGATTCCTAATTGATGGAGAAATGTCTGGTGGCAAGAAAAGCTGCTTCTAGGAGGTTGTCAAGTGTTTTTGCTCTACGATTCCATTCTTGGGTGGTTGGTTTGGCCCTTGTTCCTGTAACTCAAATTCTAGCCCGTTATATCCCATTTTAATTTTACACCATTGTGAACCTTATGCCTTTTTTACTCTCTGATCGAGGTTCTCGGCATTGAAAATTTTTCGTAAACTAAATCACACGTGTATATATTGACATTTAAGAGATATACAATCAAGAAAATCAAGGGCAATGGTCATATATAGGCGGATTAGACACCAAAAAAACACTCAACAAATGGATACAATTTGAGGAATGTGTTTAGTGACGGCATCAGATTCCTAATGGATGGAGAAAGGTCTGGTGGCAAGAAAAGCTGCTTCTAGGAGGTTGTCAAGTGTTTTCGCTCGATGATTCCATTCTTGGGTGGTTGGTTTGGCCCTTGTTCCTGTAACTCGAATCCTAGCCCGGTATATCCCATTTTAATTTTATGCCATTGTGAACCTTACGCCTTTTTTACTCTCTGATCGAGGTTCTCGACATTGAAAAATCTTCGTAAATTCAATCACACGTGTATATGTTGACATTTAAGATATATACAGTCAAGAAAATCAAGGGCAATGGTGATATATATGCGGATTAGACACAAAAAAAAACACTCAACAAATGGCTACAATTTAAGGAATGTGTTTAGTGACGGCATCAGATTCCTAATTGATGGAGAAAGGTCTGGTGGCATGAAAAGGTGCTTCTAGGAGGTTGTCAACTGTTTTCGCTCGATGATTCCATTCTTGGGTGGTTGGTTTGCCCCTTGTTCCTGTAACTCGAATCCTAGCCCGTATATCCCATTTTAATTTTACACCATTGTGAACCTTACATCTTTTTTACTCTCTGATCGAGGTTCTCGGCATTGAAAAATCTTCGTAAACTAAATCACATGTGTATATGTTGACATTTAAGAGATATACAGTCAAGAAAATCAAGGGCAATGGTGATATATATGCGAATTAGACACCAAAAAAAAACACTCAACAAATGGCTACAATTTAAGGAAGGTGTTTAGTCACGACATCAGATTCCTAATTAATGGAGAAAGGTCTGGTGGCCAAAAAAGCTGCTTCTAGTAGGTTGTAAAGTGTTTTAGCTCGACGATTCCATTCTTGGGTGGTTGGTTTGGCCCTTGTTCTTGTAACTCGAATCCTTGACCGGTATATCCCATTTTATTTTTACACCATTGTGAACCTTACGCCTTTTTTACTCTCCGATCGAGGTTCTCGGCATTGAAAAATCTTCGTAAACTAAATCACACATGTATTTGTTGACATTTAAGAGATATACAGTCAAGAATATCAAGGGCAATGGTGATATATATGCAGAATAGACACAAAAAAAAAACACTCAACAAATGGCTACAATTTAAGGAATGTGTTTAGTGACGGCATCAGATTCCTAATTGATGGAGAAAGGTCTGTTGGCAAGAAAAGCTGCTTCTAGGAGGTTCTCAAGTGTTTTCGCTCGACGATTCCGTTCTTCGGTGGTTGGTTTTGCCCTTGTTCCTGTAACTTGAATCCTAGCCCGGTATATCCCATTTTAATTTTACATCATTGTGAACCTTAAGCCTTTTTTACTCTCTGATCGAGATTCTCGGCATTGAAAAATCTTCGTAAACTAAATCACACGTGTATTTGTTGACATTTAAGAGATATACAGTCAAGAAAATCAAGGGCAATGGTGATATATATACGGATTAGACACCAAAAAAAAACACTCAACAAATGGCAACAATTTTAGGAATGTGTTTAGTGACGGCTTCATATTCTTAATTGATGGAGAAAGGTCTGGTGGCAAGAAAAGCTGATTCTACGAGGTTGTCAAGTGTTTTCGCTCGACGATTCCATTCTTGGGTGGTTGGTTTGGCCTTTGTTCCTGTAACTCGAATTCTAGCCCGGTATATCCCATTTTAATTTTACACCATTGTGAACCTTAAGCCTTTTTTACTCTCTGATCGAGATTCTCGGCATTGAAAAATCTTCGTAAACTAAATCACACGTGTATTTGTTGACATTTAAGAGATATACAGTCAAGAAAATCAAGGGCAATGGTGATATATATGCGGATTAGACACCAAAAAAAACACTCAACAAACGGCTACAATTTAAGCAATATGTTTAGTGACGGCATCAGATTCCTAATGGATGGAGAAAGTTCTGGTGGCAAGAAAAGCTGCTTCTAGGATGTTGTCAAGTGTTTTCGCTCGACGATTCAATTCTTGGGTGGTTGGTTTGGCCTTTGTTCCTGTAACTAGAATCCTAGCCCGGTATATCCCATTTTAATTTTAAACCATTGTGAACCTTACGCCATTTATACTCTCTAATCGATGTTCTCGGCATTGAAAAATATTCGAAAACTAAATCACACGTGTATATGTTGACATTTAAGATATATACAGTCAAGAAAATCAAGGGCATTGGTGATACATATGCGGATTTGACACCAAAAAAAACACTCAATAAATGGCTACAATTTAGGAATGTGTTTAGTGACGACATCAGATTCCTAATTGATGGAGAAAGGTCTGGTGGCAAGAAAAGCTGCTTCTAGGAGGTTGTCAAGTGTTTTCGCTCGTCGATTCCATTCTTGGGTGGTTGGTTTGGCCCTTGTTCCTGTAACTCGAATCCTAGCCCGGTATATCCCATTTTAATTTTACACCATTGTGAACCTTATGCCTTTTTTACTCTCTGATCGAGGTTCTCGGCATTGAAAAATTTTCGTAAACTAAATCACACGTGTATATGTTGACATTTAAGAGATATACAATCAAGAAAATCAAGGGCAATGGTCATATATAGGCGGATAAGACACCAAAAAAAACACTCAACAAATGGATACAATTTAAGGAATGTGTTTAGTGACGGCATCAGATTCCTAATGGATGGAGAAAGGTCCAGTGGCAAGAAAAACTGCTTCTAGGAGGTTGTCAAGTGTTTTCGCTCGACGATTCAATTCTTGGGTGGTTGGTTTGGCCGTTGTTCCTGTAACTCGAATCCTATATCCCATTTTAATTTTATACCATTGTGAACCGTACGCCTTTTTTACTCTCTAATCGATGTTCTCGGCATTGAAAAATCTTCGTAAACTAAATCACACGTGTATATGTTGACATTTAAGAGATATACAGTCAAGAAAATCAAGGGCAATGGTGATATATATGCGGATTAGACACCAAAAAAAACACTCAACAAATGGCAACAATTTTAGGAATGTGTTTAGTGACGGCTTCAGATTCTTAATTGATGGAGAAAGGTCTGGTGGCAAGAAAAGCTGCTTCTACGAGGTTGTCAAGTGTTTTCGCTCGACGATTCCATTCTTGGGTGGTTGGTTTGGCCCTTGTTCCTGTAACTCGAATTCTAGCCCGGTATATCCCATTTTAATTTTACACCATTGTGAACCTTACGCCTTTTTTACTCTCTGATCGAGGTTCTCGGCATTGAAAAATCTTCGTAAACTAAATCACACGTGTATTTGTTGACATTTAAGAGATATACAGTCAAGAAAATCAAGGGCGATGGTGATATATATATGCAGATTAGACACTAAAAAAAACAATCAATAAATGGCTACAATTTAAGGAATGTGTTTAGTGACGGCATCAGATTCCTAATTGATGGAGAAAGGTCTGGTGGCAAGAAAAGCTGCTTCTAAAAGGTTGTCAAGCGTTTTCGCTCGACGATTCCATTCTTGGGTGGTTGATTTGGTCCTTGTTCCTGTAACTCGAATCCTAGCCCGGTATATCCCATTTTAATTTTACACCATTGTGAACCTTACACCATTTTTACTCTCTGATCGAGGCTCTCGGCATTGAAAAATCTTCGTAAACTAAATCGCACGTGTATTTGTTGACATTTAAGAGATATGCAGTCAAGAAAATCAAGGGCAATGGTGATATATATGCGGAATAGACACCAAAAAAAACACTCAACCAATGGCTACAATTTAAGGAATGTGTTTAGTGACGGCATCAGATTCCTAATTGATGGAGAAAGGTCTGGTGGCAAGAAAAGCTGCTTGTAAAAGGTTGTCAAGTGTTTTCGCTCGACGATTCCATTCTTGGGTGGTTGGTTTGGCCCTTGTTCCTATAACTTGAATCCTAGCCCGGTATATCCCATTTTAATTTTACACCATTGTGAACCTTACCCTTTTTTACTCTCTGATCGAGGTTCTCGGCATTGAAAAATCTTCGTAAACTAAATCACATGTGTATATGTTGACATTTAATAGATATACAGTCAAGAAAATCAAGGGCAATGGTGATATATATGCGGATTAGACACCAAAAAAAACACTCAACAAATGGCTACAATTTAAGGAATGTGTTTAGTGACGGCATCAGATTCCTAATTGATGGAGAAAGGTCTGGTGGCAAGAAAAGCTGCTTCTAGGAGGTTGTCAAGTTTTTTCGCTCGACGATTCCATTATTGGGTGATTGGTTTGGCCCTTGTTCCTGTAACTCGAATCCTAGCCCAGTGTACCCCATTTTAATTTTACACCAATGTGAACCTTACGCCTTTTGTACTCTCTGATCGAGGTTCTCGGTAATGAAAAATCTTTGTAAACTAAATCACACGTGTATATGTTGAAATTTAAGAGATATACAGTCAATAAAATCAAGGGCAATGGTCATATATATGCGTATTAGACACAAAAAAAAAACACTCAACAAATGGCAACAATTTAAGGATTGTCTTTAGTGACGACATCAGATTCCTAATTGATGGAGAAATGTCTGGTGGCAAGAAAAGCTGCTTCTAGGAGGTTGTCAAGTGTTTTCGCTCGATGATTCCATTCTTGGGTGGTTGGTTTGGCCCTTGTTCCTGTAACTCGAATCCTAGCCCGGTATATCCCATTTTAATTTTAAGCCATTGTGAACCTTACGCCTTTTTTACTCTCTGATCGAGGTTCTCGGCATTGGAAAATCTTCGTAAACTAAATCACACGTGTATATGTTGACATTTAACAGATATACAGTCAAGAAAATCAAAAGCAATGGTCATATATATGCGGATTAGACACAAAAAAAAAACACTCAAAAAATGGCTTCAATTTATTGAATGTGTTTAGTAACGGCATCAGATTCCTAATTGATGGAGAAATGTCTGGTGGCAAGTAAAGCTGCTTCTAGGAGGTCATCAAGTGTTTTCGCTCGACGATTCCATTCTTGGGTGGTTGGTTTAGCCCATGTTCCTGTAACTCGAATCCTAGCACGGTATATCCAATTTTAATTTTACACCATTGTGAACCTTACGCCTTTTTACTCTCTGATCGAGGCTCTCGGCATTGAAAAATCTTCGTAAACTAAATCACACGTGTATTTGTTGACATTTAAGAGATATACAGTCAAGAAAATCAAGGGCAATGGTGATATATATGCGGATTAGACACCAAAAAAAAACACTCAACAAACGGCTACAATTTAAGCAATATGTTTAGTGACGGCATCAGATTCCTAATGGATGGAAAAAGTTCTGGTGGCAAGAAAAGCTGCTTCTAGGATGTTGTCAAGTGTTTTCGCTCGACGATTCAATTCTTGGGTGGTTGGTTTGGCCCTTGTTCCTGTAACTAGAATCCTAGCCCGGTATATCCCATTTTAATTTTAAACCATTGTGAACCTTACGCCATTTATACTCTCTAATCGATGTTCTCGGCATTGAAAAATATTCGAAAACTAAATCACACGTGTATATGTTGACATTTAAGATATATACAGTCAAGAAAATCAAGGGCATTGGTGATACATATGCGGATTTGACACCAAAAAAAACACTCAATAAATGGCTACAATTTTAGGAATGTGTTTAGTGACGACATCAGATTCCTAATTGATGGAGAAAGGTCTGGTGGCAAGAAAAGCTGCTTCTAGGAGGTTGTCAAGTGTTTTCGCTCGACGATTCCATTCTTGGGTGGTTGGTTTGGCCCTTGTTCCTGTAACTCGAATCCTAGCCCGGTATATCCCATTTTAATTTTACACCATTGTGAACCTTATGCCTTTTTTACTCTCTGATCGAGGTTCTCGGCATTGAAAAATTTTCGTAAACTAAATCACACGTGTATATGTTGACATTTAAGAGATATACAATCAAGAAAATCAAGGGCAATGGTCATATATAGGCGGATTAGACACCAAAAAAAACACTCAACAAATGGATACAATTTAAGGAATGTGTTTAGTGACGGCATCAGATTCCTAATAGATGGAGAAAGGTCCAGTGGCAAGAAAAACTGCTTCTAGGAGGTTGTCAAGTGTTTTCGCTCGACGATTCAATTCTTGGGTGGTTGGTTTGGCCGTTGTTCCTGTAACTCGAATCCTATATCCCATTTTAATTTTACACCATTGTGAACCGTACGCCTTTTTTACTCTCTAATCGATGTTCTCGGCATTGAAAAATCTTCATAAACTAAATCACACGTGTATATGTTGACATTTAAGAGATATACAGTGAAGAAAATCAAGGGCAATGGTGATACATATGCGGATTAGACACCAAAAAAAACACTCAACAAATGGCAACAATTTTAGGAATGTGTTTAGTGACGGCTTCAGATTCTTAATTGATGGAGAAAGGTCTGGTGGCAAGAAAAGCTGCTTCTACGAGGTTGTCAAGTGTTTTCGCTCGACGATTCCATTCTTGGGTGGTTGGTTTGGCCCTTGTTCCTGTAACTCGAATTCTAGCCCGGTATATCCCATTTTAATTTTACACCATTGTGAACCTTACGCCTTTTTTACTCTCTGATCGAGGTTCTCGGCATTGAAAAATCTTCGTAAACTAAATCACACGTGTATTTGTTGACATTTAAGAGATACACAGTCAAGAAAATCAAGGGCGATGGTGATATATATATGCAGATTAGACACTAAAAAAAACAATCAATAAATGGCTACAATTTAAGGAATGTGTTTAGTGACGGCATCAGATTCCTAATTGATGGAGAAAGGTCTGGTGGCAAGAAAAGCTGCTTCTAAAAGGTTGTCAAGCGTTTTCGCTCGACGATTCCATTCTTGGGTGGTTGATTTGGCCCTTGTTCCTGTAACTCGAATCCTAGCCCGGTATATCCCATTTTAATTTTACACCATTGTGAACCTTACACCATTTTTACTCTCTGATCGAGGCTCTCGGCATTGAAAAATCTTCGTAAACTAAATCGCACGTGTATTTGTTGACATTTAAGAGATATGCAGTCAAGAAAATCAAGGGCAATGGTGATATATATGCGGAATAGACACCAAAAAAAACACTCAACCAATGGCTACAATTTAAGGAATGTGTTTAGTGACGGCATCAGATTCCTAATTGATGGAGAAAGGTCTGGTGGCAAGAAAAGCTCCTTGTAAAAGGTTGTCAAGTGTTTTCGCTCGACGATTCCATTCTTGGGTGGTTGGTTTGGCCCTTGTTCCTATAACTTGAATCCTAGCCCGGTATATCCCATTTTAATTTTACACCATTGTGAACCTTACCCTTTTTTACTCTCTGATCGAGGTTCTCGGCATTGAAAAATCTTCGTAAACTAAATCACATGTGTATATGTTGACATTTAATAGATATACAGTCAAGAAAATCAAGGGCAATGGTGATATATATGCGGATTAGACACCAAAAAAAACACTCAACAAATGGCTACAATTTAAGGAATGTGTTTAGTGACGGCATCAGATTCCTAATTGATGGAGAAAGGTCTGGTGGCAAGAAAAGCTGCTTCTAGGAGGTTGTCAAGTTTTTTCGCTCGACGATTCCATTATTGGGTGATTGGTTTGGCCCTTGTTCCTGTAACTCGAATCCTAGCCCAGTGTACCCCATTTTAATTTTACACCAATGTGAACCTTACGCCTTTTGTACTCTCTGATCGAGGTTCTCGGTAATGAAAAATCTTTGTAAACTAAATCACACGTGTATATGTTGAAATTTAAGAGATATACAGTCAATAAAATCAAGGGCAATGGTCATATATATGCGTATTAGACACAAAAAAAAAACACTCAACAAATGGCAACAATTTAAGGATTGTCTTTAGTGACGACATCAGATTCCTAATTGATGGAGAAATGTCTGGTGGCAAGAAAAGCTGCTTCTAGGAGGTTGTCAAGTGTTTTCGCTCGATGATTCCATTCTTGGGTGGTTGGTTTGGCCCTTGTTCCTGTAACTCGAATCCTAGCCCGGTATATCCCATTTTAATTTTAAGCCATTGTGAACCTTACGCCTTTTTTACTCTCTGATCGAGGTTCTCGGCATTGGAAAATCTTCGTAAACTAAATCACACGTGTATATGTTGACATTTAACAGATATACAGTCAAGAAAATCAAAAGCAATGGTCATATATATGCGGATTAGACACAAAAAAAAAACACTCAAAAAATGGCTTCAATTTATTGAATGTGTTTAGTAACGGCATCAGATTCCTAATTGATGGAGAAATGTCTGGTGGCAAGTAAAGCTGCTTCTAGGAGGTCATCAAGTGTTTTCGCTCGACGATTCCATTCTTGGGTGGTTGGTTTGGCCCATGTTCCTGTAACTCGAATCCTAGCACGGTATATCCAATTTTAATTTTACACCATTGTGAACCTTACGCCTTTTTACTCTCTGATCGAGGTTCTCGGCATTGAAAAATCTTCGTAAACTAAATCACACGTGTATATGTTGACATTCAAGAGATATACAGTCAAGAAAATCAAGGGCAATGGTGATATATATGCGGATTAGACACCAAAAAAAACACACAACAAATGGCTACAATTTAAAAATGTGTTTAGTGACGGCATCATATTCCTAATTGATGGAGAAAGATCTTGTGGCAAGTAAAGCTGCTTCAAAGAGGTTGTCAAGTGTTTTCGCTCGACGATTCCATTCTTGGCTGGTTGGTTTGGCCCTTGTTCCTGTAACTCGAATCCTAGCCCGGTATATCCCATTTTAATTTTACACCATTGTGAACCTTACGCCTTTTTTACTCTTTGATCGAGGTTCTCGGCATTGAAAAATCTTCGTAAACTAAATCACACGTGTATATATTAACATTTAAGAGATAAACAGTCAAGAAAATCAAGGGCAATGGTCATATATATGCGGATAAGACACCAAAAAAAAAACACTCAACAAATGGCTACAATTTATGGAATGTGTTTAGTGACAGCATCAGATTCCTAATTGATGGAGAAATGTCTGGTGGCAAGAAAAGCTGCTTCTAGGAGGTTGTCAAGTGTTTTTGCTCGACGATTCCATTCTTGGGTGGTTGGTTTGGCCCTTGTTCCTGTAACTCGAATTCTAGCCCGTTATATCCCATTTTAATTTTACACCATTGTTAACCTTATGCCTTTTTTACTCTCTGATCGAGGTTCTCGGCATTGAAAAATTTTCGTAAACTAAATCACACGTGTATATGTTGACATTTAAGAGATATACAGTCAAGAAAATCAAGGGCAATGGTCATATATATGCGGATTAGACACCAAAAAAAAACACTCAACAAATGGATACAATTTAAGGAATGTGTTTAGTGACGGCATCAGATTCCTAATGGATGGAGAAAGGTCTGGTGGCAAGAAAAGCTGCTTCTAGGAGGTTGTCAAGTGTTTTCGCTCGACGATTCCATTCTTGGGTGGTTGGTTTGGCCCTTGTTCCTGTAACTGGAATTCTAGCCAGGTATATCCCATTTTAATTTTACACCATTGTGAACCTTACGCCTTTTTTACTCTCTGATCGAGGTTCTCGGCATTGAAAAATCTTCGTAAACTCAATCACACGTGTATATGTTGACATTTAAGATATATACAGTCAAGAAAATCAAGGGCAATGGTGATATATATGCGGATTAGACACAAAAAAAAAACACTCAACAAATGGTTACAATTTAAGGAATGTGTTTAGTGACGGCATCAGATTCCTAATTGATGGAGAAAGGTCTGGTGGCATGAAAAGGTACTTCTAGGAGGTTGTCAAGTGTTTTCGCTCGATGATTCCATTCTTGGGTGGTTGGTTTGGCCCTTGTTCCTGTAACTCGAATCCTAGCCCGTATATCCCATTTTAATTTTACACCATTGTGAACCTTACATCTTTTTTACTCTCTGATCGAGGTTCTCGGCATTGAAAAATCTTCGTAAACTAAATCACATGTGTATATGTTGACATTTAAGAGATATACAGTCAACAAAATCAAGGGCAATGGTGATATATATGCGAATTAGACACAAAAAAAAACACTCAACAAATGGCTACAATTTAAGGAAGGTGTTTAGTCACGACATCATATTCCTAATTGATGGAGAAAGGTCTGGCGGCAAGAAAAGCTGCTTCTAGAAGGTTGTCAAATGTTTTCGCTCGACGATTCCATTCTTTGGTGGTTGGTTTGGCCCTTGTTCCTGTAACTCGAATCCTAGCCCGGTATATCCCATTTTAATTTTACACCATTGCGAACGTTACGCCTTTTTTACTCTCTGATCGAGGTTCTCGGCATTGAAAAATCTTCGTAAACAAAATCACACGTGTATATGTTGACATTTAAGAGATATACAGTTAAGAAAATCAAGGGCAATGGTGATATATATGTGGATTAGACACCAAAAAAAACACTCAACAAATGGCTACAATTTTAGGAATGTGTTTAGAGACAGCATCAGATTCCTAATTGATGAAGAAATGTCTAGTGGCAAGTAAAGCTGCTTCTAGGAGGTTGTCAAGTGTTTTCGCTCGACGATTCCATTCATGGGTGGTTGGTTTGGCCCTTGTTCCTGTAACTGGAATCCTAGCCCGGTATATCCCATTTTAATTTTACACCATTGTGAACCTAACGCCTTTTTTACTCGCTGATCGAGGTTCTCGGCAATGAAAAATCTTCGTAAACCAAATCACACGTGTATATGTTGACATTTAAGAGATATACAATCAAGAAAATCAACGACAATGGTGATATATTTGCAGATTAGGAACAAAAAAATGAACACTAAAAAATGGCCACAATTCAAGGAATGTGTTTAGTGACGGCATCAGATTCCTAATTGATGGAGAAGGGTCCGGTGGCAAGAAAAGCTGCTTCCAGGAGGGTGTCAAGTATTTTCGCTCGACGATTCCATTCTTGGGTGGTTGGTTTGGCCCTAGTTCCTGTAACTCAAATCCTAGCCTGGTATATCCCATTTTAGTTTTACACGATTGTGAACCTTAAGCCTTTTTACTCTCTGATCGAGGTTCTCGAATCCTAGCCCGGTATATCCCATTTTAATTTTAAACCATTGTGAACCTTACGCCTTTTTTACTCCCTGATCGAGGTTCTCGGCATTGAAAAATCTTCGTAAACTAAATCACACGTGTATATGTTGGCATTTAAGAGATATACAGTCAAGAAAATCAAGGGCAATGGTGATATATATGCATATTAGACACCAAAAAAAACACACAACAAATGGCTTCAATTTAAGAAATGTGTTTAGTGACGGCATCAGATTCCTAATTGATGGAGAAATGTTTGGTGGCAAGAAAAGCTACTTCTAGGAGGTTGTCAAGTGTTTTCGCTCGACGATTCCATTCTTGGGTGATTGGTTTGGCCCTTGTTCCTGTAACTCGAATCCTAGCCCTGTATATCCCATTTTAATTTTAAACCATTGTGAACCTTACGCCTTTTTTACTCTCTGATCGAGGTTCTCGGCATTGAAAAATCTTCGTAAACTAAATCACACGTGTATATGTTGAAATTTAAGAGATATACAGTCAAGACAGTCAAGAAAATCAAAGGCAATGGTCATATATATGCGGATTAGACACCAAAAAAAAAAACACTCAAAAAATGGCTACAATTTAATGAATGTGTTTAGTAACGGCATCAGATTCCTAATTGATGGAGAAATGTCTGGTGGCAAGTAAAGCTGCTTCTAGGAGGTCGTCAAGTGTTTTCGCTCGACGATTCCATTCTTGGGTGGTTGGTTTGGCCCTTGTTCCTGTAACTTGAAACCTAGCCCGGTATATCCCATTTTAATTTTACACCATTGTGAACCTTACGCCTTTTTTACTCTCTGATCGAGGTTCTCGGCATTGAAAAATATTCGTAAACTAAATCACACGTGTATATGTTGAAATTTAATAGATATACAGTCAAGAAAATAAAGGGCAATGGTTATATATATGCGTATTAGGCACAAAAAAAAACACTCAACAAATGGCTACAATTTAAGGATTGTGTTTAGTGACGACATAAGATTCCTAATTAATGGAGAAATGTCTGGTGGCAAGAAAAGGTGCTTCTAGGAAGTTGTCAAGTGTTTTCGCTTGACGATTCCATTCTTGGGTGGTTGGTTTGGCCCTTGTTCCTGTAACTCGAATCCTAGCCCGGTATATCCCATTTTAATTTTAAACCATTGTGAACCTTACGCCTTTTTTACTCTCTGATCGAGGTTCTCGGCATTGAAAAATCTTCGTAAACTAAATCACACGTGTATATGTTGAAATTTAAGAGATATACAGTCAAGACAGTCAAGAAAATCAAGGGCAATGGTCATATATATGCGTATTAGACACCAAAAAAAACACTCAACAAATGGCTACAATTTATGGATTGTGTTTAGTGACGACATCAGATTCCTAATTGATGGAGAAATGTCTGGTGGCAAGAAAAGCTGCTTCTAGGAGGTTGTCAAGTGTTTTCGCTCGACGATTCCATTCTTGGGTGGTTGGTTTGGCGCTTGTTCCTGTAACTCGAATCCTAGCCCGGTATATCCCATTTTAATTTTACACCATTGTGAACCTAACGCCTTTTTTACTCGCTGATCGAGGTTCTCGGCATTAAAAAATCTTCGTAAACCAAATTACACGTGTATATGTTGACATTTAAGAGATATACAGTCAAGAAAATCAATGGCAATGGTGATATATATGCATATTAGACACCAAAAAAATACACAACAAATGGCTTCAATTTAAGGAATGTGTTTAGTGACGACATCAGATTCCTAATTGATGGAGAAAGGTCAGGTGGCAAGAAAAGCTGCTTCGAGGAGGTTGTCAAGTGTTTTTGCTCGACGATTCCATTCTTGGGTGGTTGGTTTGGCCCTTGTTCCAGTAACTCGAATCCTAGCCCAATATATCCCATGTTAATTTTACACCATTGTGAACCTTACGCATTTTTTACTCTCTGATCGAGGTTCCCGGCATTGAAAAATCTTCATAAAGTAAATCACACGTGTATATGTTGACATTTAAGAGATATACAGTCAAGAAAATCAAGGGCAATGGTGATATATATGCGTATTAGACACCAAAAAAAAAACACTTAACAAATGGCTACAATTTAACGAGTGTGTTTAGTGACGGCATCAGATTCCTAATTGATGGAGAAAGGTCTGGTGGCAAGAAAAGCTGCTTCTAGGAGGTTGTCAAGTGTTTTCGCTCGACGATTCCATTCTTGGGTGGTTTGTTTGTCCCTTGTTCCTGTAACTCGAATCGTTGCCCGGTATATCCCTTTTTAATTTTACACCATTGTGAACCTTACGCATTTTTTACTTTCTAATCGAGGTTCTCGGAATTGAAAAATCTTCGTAAACTAAATCACAAGTGTATATGTTGACATTTAAGAGATATACAGTCAAGAAAATTAAGGGCAATAGGGATATATATGCGGATTAGACACAAAAAAAAAAACACTCAACAAATGGCTACAATTTAAGGAATGTTTTTAATGATGGCATCAGATTCCTAATTGATGGAGAAAGGTCTGGTGGCAAGAAAAGCTGCTTCTAGGAGGTTGTCAAGTGTTTTCGCTCGACGATTCCATTCTTGGGTGGTTGGTTTGGCCCTTGTTCCCGTAACTCGAATCCTAGCCCGGTATATCCCATTTTAATTTTACACCATTGTGAACCTTACGCCTTTTTTACTATCTGATCTAGGTTCTCGTCATTGAAAAATATTCGTAAACTAAATCACACGTGTATATGTTGACATTTAAGAGATATACAATCAAGAAAATCAAGGGCAATGGTGATATATATGCGGATTAGACACAAAAAAAACACTCAAAAAATAGCTACAATTTAAGGAATGTGTTTAGTGACGGTATCAGATGCCTAATTGATGGAGAAAGGTCTGGTGGCAAGAAAAGCTACTTCTAGGAGGTTGTCAAGTGTTATCGCTCGAAGATTCCATTGTTGGGTGGTTGGTTTGGCCCATGTTCCTGTAACTCGAATTCTAGCCCGGTATATCCCATTTTAATTTTACACCATTGTGAAGCTTCCACCATTTTTACTCTCTGATCGAGGTTCTCGGCATTGAAAAATCTTCAAAAAACTAAATCACACGTCTATTTGTTGACATTTAAGAGATATATAGTCAAGAAAATCAAGGGCAATGGTGATATATATGTGGATTAGACACAAAAAAAAAAACCACTCAACAAATGGCTACAATTTAAGGAATATGTTTAGTGACGGCATCAGATTCCTAATTGATGGAGAAAGGTCTGGTGGCAAGAAAAGCTGCTTCTAGGAGGTTGTCAAGTGTTTTTGCTTGATGATTCAATTCTTGGGTGGTTGGTTTGGCCCTTGTTCCAGTAACTCGAATCCTAGCCCGGTATATCCCATTTTAATTTTACACCATTGCGAACCTTATGCGTGTTTTACTCTCTAATCGATGTTCTCGGCATTGAAAAATCTTCGTAAACTAAATCACACGTGTATATGTTGACATTTAAGAGATATACAGTTAAGAAAATCAAGGGGCAATAGTGATATATATGCGGATTAGACACCAAAAAAAACACTCAACAAATGGCTACAATTTAATGAATGTGTTTAGTAACGGCATCAGATTCCTAATTGATGGAGAAATGTCTGGTGGCAAGTAAAGCTGCTTCTAGGAGGTCGTCAAGTGTTTTCGCTCGACGATTCCATTCTTGGCTGGTTGGTTTGGCCCTTGTTCCTGTAACTTGAAACCTAGCCCGGTATATCCCATTTTAATTTTACACCATTGTGAACCTTACGCCTTTTTTACTCTCTGATCGAGGTTCTCGGCATTGAAAAATATTCGTAAACTAAATCACACGTGTATATGTTGAAATTTAATAGATATACAGTCAAGAAAATAAAGGGAAATGGTTATATATATGCGTATTAGGCACCAAAAAAAACACTCAACAAATGGCTACAATTTTAGGATTGTGTTTAGTGACGACATAAGATTCCTAATTAATGGAGAAATGTCTGGTGGCAAGAAAAGGTGCTTCTAGGAAGTTGTCAAGTGTTTTCGCTTGACGATTCCATTCTTGGGTGGTTGGTTTGGCCCTTGTTCCTGTAACTCGAATCCTAGCCCGGTATATCCCATTTTAATTTTAAACCATTGTGAACCTTACGCCTTTTTTACTCTCTGATCGAGGTTCTCGGCATTGAAAAATCTTCGTAAACTAAATCACACGTGTATATGTTGAAATTTAAAAGATATACAGTCAAGACAGTCAAGAAAATCAAGGGCAATGGTCATATAAATGCGTATTATACACCAAAAAAAACACTCAACAAATGGCTACAATTTATGGATTGTGTTTAGTGACGACATCAGATTCCTAATTGATGGAGAAATGTCTGGTGGCAAGAAAAGCTGCTTCTAGGAGGTTGTCAAGTGTTTTCGCTCGACGATTCCATTCTTGGGTGGTTGGTTTGGCGCTTGTTCCTGTAACTCGAATCCTAGCCCGGTATATCCCATTTTAATTTTACACCATTGTGAACCTAACGCCTTTTTTACTCGCTGATCGAGGTTCTCGGCATTAAAAAATCTTCGTAAACCAAATTACACGTGTATATGTTGACATTTAAGAGATATACAGTCAAGAAAATCAATGGCAATGGTGATATATATGCATATTAGACACCAAAAAAATACACAACAAATGGCTTCAATTTAAGGAATGTGTTTAGTGACGACATCAGATTCCTAATTGATGGAGAAAGGTCAGGTGGCAAGAAAAGCTGCTTCGAGGAGGTTGTCAAGTGTTTTTGCTCGACGATTCCATTCTTGGGTGGTTGGTTTGGCCCTTGTTCCAGTAACTCGAATCCTAGCCCAATATATCCCATGTTAATTTTACACCATTGTGAACCTTACGCATTTTTTACTCTCTGATCGAGGTTCCCGGCATTGAAAAATCTTCATAAAGTAAATCACACGTGTATATGTTGACATTTAAGAGATATACAGTCAAGAAAATCAAGGGCAATGGTGATATATATGCGTATTAGACACCAAAAAAAAACACTTAACAAATGGCTACAATTTAACGAGTGTGTTTAGTGACGGCATCAGATTCCTAATTGATGGAGAAAGGTCTGGTGGCAAGAAAAGCTGCTTCTAGGAGGTTGTCAAGTGTTTTCGCTCGACGATTCCATTCTTGGGTGGTTGGTTTGGCCCTTGTTCCTGTAACTCGAATCGTTGCCCGGTATATCCCTTTTTAATTTTACACCATTGTGAACCTTACGCATTTTTTACTTTCTAATCGAGGTTCTCGGAATTGAAAAATCTTCGTAAACTAAATCACAAGTGTATATGTTGACATTTAAGAGATATACAGTCAAGAAAATTATGGGCAATAGGGATATATATGCGGATTAGACACAAAAAAAAAACACTCAACAAATGGCTACAATTTAAGGAATGTGTTTAATGATGGCATCAGATTCCTAATTGATGGAGAAAGGTCTGGTGGCAAGAAAAGCTGCTTCTAGGAGGTTGTCAAGTGTTTTAGCTCGACGATTCCATTCTTGGGTGGTTGGTTTGGCCCTTGTTCCCGTAACTCGAATCCTAGCCCGGTATATCCCATTTTAATTTTACACCATTGTGAACCTTACGCCTTTTTTACTATCTGATCTAGGTTCTCGGCATTGAAAAATATTCGTAAACTAAATCACACGTGTATATGTTGACATTTAAGAGATATACAATCAAGAAAATCAAGGGCAATGGTGATATATATGCGGATTAGACACAAAAAAAAACACTCAAAAAATAGCTACAATTTAAGGAATGTGTTTAGTGACGGTATCAGATGCCTAATTGATGGAGAAAGGTCTGGTGGCAAGAAAAGCTACTTCTAGGAGGTTGTCAAGTGTTTTCGCTCGAAGATTCCATTGTTGGGTGGTTGGTTTGGCCCCTGTTCCTGTAACTCGAATTCTAGCCCGGTATATCCCATTTTAATTTTACACCATTGTGAAGCTTCCACCATTTTTACTCTCTGATCGAGGTTCTCGGTATTGAAAAATCTTCAAAAAACTAAATCACACGTCTATTTGTTGACATTTAAGAGATATATAGTCAAGAAAATCAAGGGCAATGGTGATATATATGTGGATTAGACACAAAAAAAAACCACTCAACAAATGGCTACAATTTAAGGAATATGTTTAGTGACGGCATCAGATTCCTAATTGATGGAGAAAGGTCTGGTGGCAAGAAAAGCTGCTTCTAGGAGGTTGTCAAGTGTTTTCGCTTGATGATTCAATTCTTGGGTGGTTGGTTTGGCCCTTGTTCCAGTAACTTGAATCCTAGCCCGGTATATCCCATTTTAATTTTACACCATTGCGAACCTTACGCGTGTTTTACTCTCTAATCGATGTTCTCGGCATTGAAAAATCTTCGTAAACTAAATCACACGTGTATATGTTGACATTTAAGAGATATACAGTTAAGAAAATCAAGGGGCAATAGTGATATATATGCGGATTAGACACCAAAAAAAACACTCAACAAATGGCTACAATTTAAGGAATGTGTTTATTGACAGCATCAGAATCCAAATTGATGGAGAAAGGTCTAGTGGCAAGAAATACTGCTTCTAGGAGGTTGTCAAGTGTTTTCGCTCGACTATTCCATTCTTGGGTGGTTGCTTGGCCCTTGTTCCTGTAACTCGAATCCTAGCCCGGTATATCCCATTTTAATTTTACACTATTGTGAACCTTACGCCATTTTTACTCTCTGATCGAGGTTCTCGGCATTGAAAAATCTTCGTAAACTAAATCACACGTGTATTTGTTGACATTTAAGAGATATACAGTCAAGAAAATTAAGGACAATGGTGATATATATGCGGAATAGACACCAAAAAAACACTCAACAAATGGCTACAATTTAAGGAATGTGTTTAGTGACGGCATCAGATTCCTAATTGATGGAGAAAGGTCTGGTGGCAAAAAAAGCTGCTTCAAGGAGGTTGTAAAGTGTTTTAGCTCGACGATTCCATTCTTGGGTGGTTGGTTTGGCCCTTGTTCCTGTAACTTGAAACCAAGCCCGGTATATCCCATTTTAATTTTACACCATTGTGAACCTTACGCCTTTTTTACTCTCTGATCGAGGTTCTCGGCATTGAAAAATATTCGTAAACTAAATCACACGTGTATATGTTTAAATTTAATAGATATACAGTCAAGATAATAAAGGGCAATGGTCATATATATGCGTATTAGGCACCAAAAAAAAACACTCAACAAATGGCTACAATTTAAGGATTGTGTTTAGTGACGACATCAGATTCCTAATTAATGGAGAAATGTCTGGTGGCAAGAAAAGCTGCTTCTAGGAAGTTGTCAAGTGTTTTCGCTTGACGATTCCATTCTTGGGTGGTTGGTTTGGCCCTTGTTCCTGTAACTCGAATCCTAGCCCGGTATATCCCATTTTAATTTTAAACCATTGTGAACCTTACGCCTTTTTTACTCTCTGATCGAGGTTCTCGGCATTGAAAAATCGTCGTAAACTAAATCACACGTGTATATGTTGAAATTTAAGAGATATACAGTCAAGAGAATCAAGGGCAATGGTCATATATATGCGCATTAGACACCAAAAAAACACTCAACAAATGGCTACAATTTAAGGATTGTGTTTAGTGACGACATCAGATTCCTAATTGATGGAGAAATGTCTGGTGGCAAGAAAAGCTGCTTCTAGGAGGTTGTTAAGTGTTTTCGTTCGACGATTCCATTCTTGGGTTGTTGGTTTAGCTCTTGTTCTGTAACTCGAATCCTAGCCCGGTATATCCCATTTTAATTTTAAACCATTGTGAACCTTACCCCTTTTTTACTCTATGATCGAGGTTCTCGGCATTGAAAAATCTTCGTAAACTAAATCACACGTGTATATGTTGACATTTAAGAGATATACAGTCAAGAAAATCAAAGGCAATGGTCATATATATGCGGATTAGACACCAAAAAAAACACTCAAAAAAGGCTACAATTTAATGAATGTGTTTAGTAACGACATCAGATTCCTAATTGATGGAGAAATGTCTGGTGGCAAGTAAAGCTGCTTCTAGGAGGTCGTCAAGTGTTTTCGCTCGACGATTCCATTCTTGGGTGGTTGGTTTAGCCCATGTTCCTGTAATTCGAATCCTAGCCCGGTATATCCCATTTTAATTTTACACCATTGTGAACCTTACGCCTTTTTTACTCTCTGATCGAGGTTCTCGGCATTGAAAAATCTTCGTAAACAAAATCACACGTGTATATGTTGACATTCAAGAGATATACAGTCAAGAAAATCAAGGGCAATGGTGATATATATGCGTTTTAGACACCAAAAAAAACACACAACAGATGGCTACAATTTAAGAAATGTGTTTAGTGACGGCATCATATTCCTAATTGATGGAGAAAGATCTTGTGGCAAGTAAAGCTGCTTCTAGGAGGTTGTCAAGTGTTTTCGCTCGACGATTCCATTCTTGGTTGGTTTGGCCCTTGTTCCTGTAACTCGAATCTTAGCCCGGTATATCCCATTTTAATTTTACACCATTGTGAACCTTACGCCTTTTTTACTCTCTGATCGAGGTTCTCGGCATTGAAAATTCTTCGTAAACTAAATCACACGTGTATATGTTGACATATAAGAGATAAACATTCAAGAAAATCAAGGGCAATGGTCATATATATGCGGATTAGACACCAAAAAAAACACTCAACAAATGGCTACAATTTAAGGAATGTGTTTAGTGACGGAATCAGATTCCTAATTATTGGAGAAAGGTCTGGTGGCAAGAAAAGCTGCTTCTAGGAGGTTGTCAAGTGTTTTCACTCGACGATTCCATTCTTGGGTGGTTGGTTTGGCCCTTGTTCCTGTAACTCGAATTCTACCCCGTTATATCCCATTTTAATTTTACACCATTGTGAACCTTATGCCTTGAGATTCTCGGCATTGAAAAATTTTCGTAAACTAAATCACACGTGTATATGTTGACATTTAAGAGATATACAGTCAAGAAAATCAAGGGCAATGGTCATATATATGCGGATTAGACACCAAAAAAAACACTCAACAAATGGCTACAATTTAAGGAATGTGTTTAGTGACGACATCAGATTCCTAATTGATGGAGAAAGGTCTGGTGGCATGAAAAGCTGCTTCTAGGAGGTTGTCAAGTGTTTTCGCTCGATGATTCCATTCTTGGGTGGTTGGTTTGGCCCTTGTTCCTGTAACTCGAATCCTAGCCCGGTATATCCCATTTTAATTTTACACCATTGTGAACCTTACGCCTTTTTTACTCTCTGATCGAGGTTCTCGGCATTGAAAAATCTTAGTAAACTAAATCACATGTGTATATGTTTACATTTAAGAGATATACAGTCAAGAAAATCAAGGGCAATGGTGATATATATGCGAATTAGACACCAAAAAAAAAACACTCAACAAATGCCTTCAATTTATGGAATGTGTTTAGTGACGACATCAGATTCCTAATTGATGGAGAAAGGTCTGGTGGCAAGAAAAGCTGCTTCTAGAAGGTTGTCAAATGTTTTCGCTCGACGATTCCATTCTTTGGTGGTTGGTTTGGCCCTTGTTCCTGTAACTCGAATCCTAGCCCGGTATATCCCATTTTAATTTTACACCATTGCGAACGTTACGCCTTTTTTACTCTCTGATCGAGGTTCTCAGCATTGAAAAATCTTCGTAAACAAAATCACACGTGTATATGTTGACATTTAAGAGATATACAGTTAAGAAAATCAAGGGCAATGGTGATATATATGTGGATTAGACACCAAAAAAAAACACTCAACAAATGGCTACAATTTAAGGAATGTGTTTAGTGACGGCATCAGATTCCTAATTGATGGAGAAATGTCTGGTGGCAAGAAAGCTGCTTCTAGGAGGTTGTCAAGTGTTTTCGCTTAACGATTCCATTCTTGGGTGGTTGGTTTGGCCCTTGTTCCTATAACTGGAAACCTAGCCCGGTATATCCCATTTTAATTTTACACCATTGTGAACCTAACACATTTTTTACTCGCTGATCGAGGTTCTCGGCATTGAAAAATCTTAGTAAACCAAATCACACGTGTATATGTTGACATTTAAGAGATATACAGTCAAGAAAATCAACGGCAATGGTGATATATTTGCAGATTAGAAACAAAAAAATGAACACTAAAAAATGGCCACAATTTAAGGAATGTGTTTAGTGACGGCATCAGATTCCTAATTGATGGAGAAGGGTGTGGTGGCAAGAAAAGCTGCTTCTAGGAGGGTGTCAAGTATTTTTGCTCGATGATTCCATTCTTGGGTGGTTGGTTTGGCCCTAGTTCCTGTAAATCGAATTCTAGCCTGGTATATCCCATTTTAGTTTTACACCATTGTGAACCTTAAGCCTTTTTACTCTCTGATCGAGGTTCTCGGCATTGAAAAATCTTGGTAAACAAAATCACACGTGTATTTGTTGACATTTAAGAGATATACAGTCAAGAAAATCAAGGGCAATGGTGATATATATATGCGGATTAGACACCAAAAAATAAACACTCAAAAAACTGGCTACAATTAAAGGAAAGTGTTTAGTGACGGCATCAGGTTCGTAATTGATGGAGAAGGGTCTGGTGGCAAGAAAAGCTGCTTCTAGGAGGTTGCCAAGTGTTTTCGCTCTATAATTCAATTCTTGCGGGGTTGGTTTGGCCCTAGTTCCTGTAAATCGAATTCTAGCCTGGTATATCCCATTTTAATTTTACATCATTGTGAACCTTACGCCTTTTTTACTCTCTAATAAAGGTTCTTGGCATTTAAAAATCTTCATAAACTAAATCACACGTGTATATGTTTACATTTAAGACATATACAGTTAAGAAAATCAAGGGAATGGTGATATATATGCGGATTAGACACCAAAAAAATAAACACTCAAAAAATGGCTGCAATTTAAGGAATGTGATTAGTGATGGCATCAGATTCCTAATTGATGGAGAAAAGTCTGGTGGCAAGAAAAGCTGCTTCTAGGAGGTTGTCAAGTGTTTTCGCTCGACGATTCAATTCTTGGATGGTTGGTTTGGCCCTTGTTCCTGTAACTTGAATCCTAGCCCGGTATATCCCATTTTAGTTTTACACCATTGTGAACCTTACGCCTTTTTTACTCTCTGATCGAGGTTCTCGGCATTGAAAAATCTTCGTAAACTAAATCACATGTGTATATGTTGGCATTTAAGAGATATACAGTTAAGAAAATCAAGAGGAATGGTGATATATATGCGGATTAGACACCAAAAAATAAACACTCAACAAATGACTATAATTTAAGGAATGTGTTTAATGAAGGCAGCAGATTCCTAATTGATGGAGAAAGGTCTGGTGGCAAGAAAAGCTGCTTCCAGGAGGTTGTCAAGTGTTTTCGCTCGAAGCTTCCATTCTTGGGTGGTTGGTTTGGCCCTTGTTCCTGTAACTCAAATCCTAGCCCGGTATATCCCATTTTTGTTTTACACCATTGTGAACCTTACGCCTTTTTTACTCTCTGCTCGAGGTTCTCGGCATTGAAAAATCTTCGTAATCTAAATCACACGTGTATATGTTGACATTTAAGAGATCTACAGTCAAGAAAATCAAAAGCGATGGTGATATATTTCAAGATTAGACACCAAAAAATAAACACTCAAAAATGACTGCATCAGATTCCAAATTTAAGGAATGTGTTTAGTGACTGCATCAGATTCCAAATTGATGGAGAAAGGTCTGGTGGGAAGAAAAAGCTGCTTCTAGGAGGGTGTTAAGTGTTTTCGCACGACGATTCCAATCTTGGGTGGTTGGTTTGGCCCAAGTTCATGTAACTCAAATCCTAGCCCGATATATCCTATTTTAGTTTTACACCATTGTGAACCTTAAGCCTTTTTACTCTCTGATCGAGGTTCTCGGCATTAAAAAATCTTGGTTAACTAAATCACACGTGTATATGTTGACATTTAAGAGATATACAGTCAAGAAAATTAAGGGCAATGGTGATATATATGCGGATTAGACACCAAAAAATAAACACTCAAAAAACGGGCTATAATTTAAGGAATGTGTTTAGTGACGGCATCAGATTCCTAATTAATTGAGAAAGGTCTGGTGTCAAGAAAAGCTACTTCTAGGAGGTTGTCAAGTGTTTTCGCTCGACGATTCCATTCTTGGGTGGTTGGTTTGGCCCTTGTTCCTGTAACTCGAATCCTAGCCCGGTATATCCCATTTTAATTTTACACAATTGTGAACCTTACGCATTTTTTACTCTCTGATCTAGGTTCTCGGCATTGAAAAATCTTCATAAACTAAATCACACGTGTATATGTTGACATTTAAGAGATATACAGTCAAGAAAATCAAGGGCAATGGTGATATATATGCATATTAGACACCAAAAAAAACACTCAACAAATGGCTACAATTTAAGGAATGTCTTTAGTGACGGCATCAGATTCCTAATTGATGGAGAAAGGTCTGGTGGCAAGAAAAGCTGCTTCTAGGAGGTTGTCAAGTGTTTTCGCTCGACGATTCCATTCTTGGGTGGTTGGTTTGGCCCTTGTTCCTGTAACTCGAATCCTAGCCCGGTATATCCCTTTTTAATTTTACACCATTGTGAACCTTACGCATTTTTTACTCTCTGATCGAGGTTCTCGGCATTGAAAAATCTTCGTAAACTAAATCACACGTGTATATGTTGACATTTAAAAGATATACAGTCAAGAAAATTAAGGGCAATAGTGATATATATGCGGATTAGACACCAAAAAAAACACTCAACAAATGGCTACAATTTACGGAATGTGTTTAGTGATGGCATCAGATTCCTAATTGATGGAGAAAGGTCTGGTGGCAAGAAAAGCTGCTTCTAGGAGGTTGTCAAGTGTGTTCGCTCGACGATTCCATTCTTGGGTGGTTGGTTTGGCCCTTGTTCCCGTAACTCGAATCCTAGCCCGGTATATCCCATTTTAATTTTACACTATTGTGAACCTTACGCCTTTTTTACTATCTGATCGAGGTTCTCGGCATTGAAAAATATTTGTAAACTAAATCACACGTGTATATGTTGACATTTAAGAGATATACAATCAAGAAAATCAAGGGCAATGGTGATATATTTGTGGATTAGACACCAAAAAAAAACACTAAACAAATAGCTACAATTTAAGGAATGTGTTTAGTGACGGCATCAGATTCCTAATTGATGGAGAAGGGTCTGGTTGCAAGAAAAGCTACTTCTAGGAGGTTGTCAAGTGTTTTCGCTCGACGATACCATTCTTGGGCTGTCGGTTTGGCCCATGTTCCTGTAACTCGAATTCTAGCCCGGTATATCTCATTTTAATTTTACACCATTGTGAAACTTCCGCCATTTTTACTCTCTGATCGAGGTTCTCGGCATTGAAAAATCTTCGAAAACTAAATCACACGTCTATTTGTTGACATTTAAGAGATATACAGTCAAAAAAATCAAGGGCAATGGTGATATATATGCGGATTATACACCAAAAAAAACCACTCAACAAATGGCTACAATTTAAGGAATATGTTTAGTGACGACATCAGATTCCTAATTGATGGAGAAAGGTCTGGTGGCAAGAAAAGCTGCTTCTAGGAGGTTGTCAAGTGTTTTCGCTCGATGATTCAATTCTTGGGTGGTTGGTTTGGCCCTTGTTCCAGTAACTCGAATCCAAGCCCGGTATATCCCATTTTAATTTTACACCATTGTGAACCTTACGCCTTTTTTACTCTCTAATCGCTGTTCACGGCATTGAAAAATTTTCGTAAACTAAATCACACGTGTATATGTTGACATTTAAGAGATATACAGTTACGAAAATCAAGGGGAAATGGTGATATATATGCGGATTAGACACCAAAAAAAACACTCAACAAATGGCTACAATTTAAGGAATGTGTTTATTGACGGCATCAGATTCCAAATTGATGGAGAAATGTCTAGTGGCAAGAAAAACTGCTTCTAGGAGGTTGTCAAGTGTTTTCGCTCGATGATTCCATTCTTGGGTGGTTGGTTTGGCCCTTGTTCCTGTAACTCGAATCCTAGCCCGGTATATCCCATTTTAATTTTACACCATTGTGAACCTTACGCCATTTTTCTCTCTGATCGAGCTTCTCGGCATTGAAAAATCTTCGTAAACTAAATCACACGTGTATTTGTTGACATTTAAGAGATATACAGTCAAGAAAATTAATACCAATGGTGATATATATGCGGAATAGACACCAAAAAAACACTCAACAAATGGCTACAATTTAAGGAATGTGTTTAGTGGCGGCATCAGATTCCTAATTGATGGAGAAAGGTCTGGTGGCAAAAAAAGCTGCTTCTAGGAGGTTGTAAAGTGTTTTAGCTCGACGATTCCATTCTTGGGTGGTTGGTTTGGCCCTTGTTCCTGTAACTTGAAACCTAGCCCGGTATATCCCATTTTAATTTTACACCATTGTGAACCTTTTGCCTTTTTTACTTTCTGATCGAGGTTCTCGGCATTGAAAAATCTTCGAAAACTAAATCACACATGTATTTGTTGACATTTAAGAGATATACAGTCAAGAAAATCAAGCGCAATGGTGATATATATGCGGATTAGACACCAAAAAAAACACTCAACAAATGGCTACAATTTAAGGATTATGTTTAGTGCCGGCATCAGATTCCTAATTGATGGAGAAAGGTCTGGGGCCAAGAAAAGCTGCTTCTAGGAGGTTGTCAAGTGTTTTCGCTCTATGATTCAATTCTTGGGTGGTTGGTTTGGCCCTTGTTCCTGTAACTCGAATCCTAGCCCGGTATATCCCATTTTAATTTTACACCATTGTGAACCTTACGCCTTTTTTACTCTCTAATCGATGTTCTCGGCATTGAAAAATCTTCGTAAACTAAATCACACGTGTATATGTTGACATTTAAGAGATATACAGTCAAGAAAATTAAGGGCAATGGTGATATATATGCGGATTAGACACCAAAAAAAAAACACTCAACAAATGGCTACAATTTAAGGAATGTGTTTAGTGACGGCATCAGATTCCTAATTGATGGAGACAGTTCTGGTGGCAAGAAAAGCTGCTTCTAGGTGGTTGGCAAGTGTTTTCGCTCGACGATTCCATTCTTGGGTGGTTGGTTTGGCCCTTGTTCCTGTAACTCGAATCCTAGCCCGGTATATCCCATTTTAATTTTACACCATTGTGAAACTTAGCCTTTTTAACTCTCTGATCGAGGTTCTCGGCATTGAAAAATCTTCGTAAACTAAATCACACGTGTATATGTTGACATTTAAGAGATATACAGTCAAGAAAATCAGGCGCAAGGGTGATATATATGAGGATTAGACACCAAAAAAAACACTCAACAAATGGCTACAATTTAAGGATTGTGTTTATTGACGGCATCAGATAGATTCCAAATTGATGGAGAAAGGTCTAGTGGCAAGAAAAACTGCTTATAGGAGGTTGTCAAGTGTTTTCGCTCGATGATTCCATTCTTGGGTGGTTAATTTGGCCCTTGGTCCTGTAACTCGAATCCTAGCCCCGTATATCCCATTTTAATTTTACACCATTGTGAACCTTACGCCATTTTTACTCTCTGATCGAGGTTCTCGGCATTGAAAAATCTTCGTAAACAAAATCACACGTGTATTTGTTGACATTTAAGAGATATACAGTCAAGAAAATCAAGGGCAATGGTGATATATAAGCGGAATAGACACAAAAAAAAACACTCAAAAAATGGCTACAATTTAAGGAATGTGTTTAGTGACGGCATCAGATAGATTCTTAATTGATGGAGAAATGTCTGGTGGCAAGAAAAGCAACTTCTAAAAGGTTGTCAAGTGTTTTCGCTCTACGATTCCATTCTTGGGTGGTTTGTTTGGTCATTGTTTCTGTAACCCGAATCCTAGCCCGGTATATCCCATTTTAATTTTACACCATTGTGAACCTTAAGGCCTTTTTTACTCTCTGATCGAGGTTCTCGGCATTGAAAAATCTTCGTAAACTAAATCACACGTGTATATGTTGACATTTAAGAGATATACACTCAAGAAAAATTAAGGGCAATAGTGATATATATGCGGATTAGACACCAAAAAAAACACTCAACAAATGGCTACAATTTAAGGAATGTGTTTTGTGACGGCATCAGATTTCTAATTAATGGAGAAAGGTTTGGTGGCAAGAAAAGCTGCTTTTAGGAGGTTGTCAAGTGTTTTCGCTCGACGATTCCAGTGTTGGGTAGTTGGTTTGGCCCTTGTTCCTGTAACTCGAATCCTGGCCCGGTATATCCCATTTTAATTTTACACCATTGTGAACCTTACGCCTTTTTTACTCTCTGATCGAGGTTCTCGGCATTGAAAAATATTCGTAAACTAAATCACACGTGTATATGTTGACATTTAAGAGATATACACTCAAGAAAAATTAAGGGCAATAGTGATATATATGCGGATTAGACACCAAAAAAAACACTCAACAAATGGCTACAATTTAAGGAATGTGTTTAGTGACGGCATCAGATTTCTAATTAATGGAGAAAGGTCTGGTGGCAAGAAAAGCTGCTTCTAGGAGGTTGTTAAGTGTTTTCGCTCGACGATTCCATTCTTGGGTGGTTAGTTTGGCCCTTGTTCCCGTAACTCGAATCCTAGCCCGGTATATCCCATTTTAATTTTACACCATTGTGAACCTTACGCCTTTTTTACTATCTGATCGAGGTTCTCGGCATTGAAAAATCTTCGTAAACTAAATCACACATGTATATGTTGAAATTTAAGAGATATATAGTCAAGAAAATCAAGGGCAATGGTGATATATATGCGGATTAGACACAAAAAAAACACTCAACAAATGGTTACAATTTATGGAATGTGTTTAGTGACGGCATCATATTCCTAATTGATAAAGAAAGGTCTGGTGGCAAGAAAAGCTGCTTCTAGGAGGTTGTCAAGTGTTTTCGCTCGACGATTCCATTCTTGGGTGGTTGGTTTGGCCCTTGTTCCAGTAACTCGAATCCTAGCCCGGTATATCCCATTTTAATTTTACACCATTGTGAATCTTACGCCTTTTTTACTCTCTGATCGAGGTTCTCGGCATTGAAAAATCTTCGTAAACTAAATCACATGTGTATATGTTGACATTTCAGAGATATACAATCAAGAAAATCAACGGCATTGGTCATATATATGCGTATTAGACACCAAAAAAAACACTCAACAAGTGGCTACAATTTAAGGAATGTGTTTAGTGACGGCATCAGATTCTTATTTGATGGAGAAATGTCTGGTGGCAAGAAAAGCTGCTTCTAGGAGGTTGTCAAGTGTTTTCGCTCGTTGATTCCATTCTTTGGTGGCTGGTTTTGCCCTTGTTCCTGTAAATCGAATCCTAGCCCGGTATATCCCATTTTAATTTTAAACCATTGTGAACCTTACGCCTTTTTTACTCTCTGATAGAGGTTATCGGCATTGAAAAATCTTCGTAAACTAAATCACACGTGTATATGTTGACATTTAAGAGTTATACAGTCAAGAAAATCAAAGGCAATGGTCATATATATGCGGATTAGAAACTAAAAAAAACACTCAACAAATGACTACAATTTAAGAAATGTGTTTAGTGACGGCATCAGATTCCTAATTGATGGAGAAATGTCTTGTGGCAAGTAAAGCTGCTTCTAGGAGGTTGTCAAGTGTTTTCGCTCGACGATTCCATTCTTGGGTGGTTGGTTTGGCCCTTGTTCCTGTAACTCGAATCCTAGCCCGGTATATCCCATTTTAATTTTACACCATTGTGAGCCTTACGCCTTTTTTACTCTCTGATCGAGGTTCTCGGCATTGAAAAATCTTCGTAAACTAAATCACACGTGTATATCTTGACATTCAAGAGATATACAGTCAAGAAAATCAAGGGCAATGGTGATATATATGCGGATTAGACACCAAAAAAAACACACAACAAATGGCTACAATTTAAGAAATGTGTTTAGTGACGGCATCAGATTCCTAATTGATGGAGAAAAGTCTTGTGGCGAGTAAAGCTGCTTCTAGGAGGTTGTCAGGTGTTTTCGCTCGACGATTCCATTCTTGGGTGGTTGGTTTGGCCCTTGTTCCAGTAACTCGAATCCTAGCCCGTTATATCCCATTTTAATTTTACAACGTTGTGAACCTTACGCCTTTTTTACTCTCTGATCGAGGTTCTCGGCATTGAAAAATTTTCGCAAACTAAATCACACGTGTATATGTTGACATTTAAGAGATATACAGTTACGAAAATCAAGGGGCAATGGTGATATATATGCGGATTAGACACCAAAAAAACACTCAACAAATGGCTACAATTTAAGGAATGTGTTTATTGACGGCATCAGATTCCAAATTGATGGAGAAAGGTCTAGTGGCAAGAAAAACTTCTTCTAGGAGGTTGTCAAGTGTTTTCGCTCGACGATTCCATTCTTGGGTTGTTGGTTTGGCACTTGTTCCTGTAACTCGAATCCTAGCCCGTTATATCCCATTTTAATTTTACACCATTGTGAACCTTACGCCTTTTTTACTCTCTGATCGAGGTTCTCGGCATTGAAAAATCTTCATAAACTGAATGACATGTGTATATGTTGACATTTAAGAGTTATACAGTCAAGAAAATCAAGGGCAATGGTCATATATATGCGAATTAGACACAAAAAAAACACTCAATAAATGGCTACAATTTAAAGAATGTGTTTAGTGACGGCATCAGATTCCTAATTGAAGGAGAAAGGTCTGGTGGCAAGAAAAGCTGCTTCTAGGAGCTGGTCAAGTGTTTTCGCTCGACGATTCCATTCTTGGGTGGTTGGTTTGGCCCTTGTTCCTGTAACTGAAATTCTAGCCCGGTATATCCCATTTTAATTTTACACCATTGTGAACCTTACGCCTTTTTTACTCTCTGATCGAGGTTCTCGGCATTGAAAAATCTTCGTAAACTAAATCACACGTGTATATGTTGACATTTAAGATATATACATTCAAGAAAATCAAGGGCAATGGTGATATATATGCGGATTAGACATCAAAAAAAAGACACTCAACAAATGGCTACAATTTAAGGAATGTGTTTAGTGACTGCATCAAATTCCTAATTGATGGAGAAAGGTCTGGTGGCATGAAAAGCTGCTTCTAGGAGGTTATCAAGTGTTTTCGCTCGACGATTCCATTCTTGGGTGGTTGGTTTGGCCCTTGTTCCTGTAACTCGAATCCTAGCCCGGTATATCCCATTTTAATTTTACACCATTGTGAACCTTACACCTTTTTTATTCTGTGATCGAGGTTCTCGGCATTGAAAAATCTTCATAAACTGAATCACATGTGTATATGTTGACATTTAAGAGATACACAGTCAAGAAACTCAAGGGCAATGGTGATATATATGCGAATTAGACACAAAAAAAACACTCAACAAATGGCTACAATTTAAGGAATGTGTTTAGTGACGGCATCAGATTCCTAATTGATGGAGAAGGGTCTGGTGGCAAGAAAAGCTGCTTCTAGGAGGTCGTCAATTTTTTTCGCTCGACGATTCCATTCTTTGGTGGTCGGTTTGGCCCTTGTTCCTGTAACTCGAATCGTATGCCGGTATATCCTATTTTAATTTTTCACCATTGTGAACGTT